>CM033475.1:40035263-40162763 GCA_019447015.1 Hymenochirus boettgeri | reverse complement strand
ATATTTATTAAAAACGTTTTCTTTTCTTTCTTTAAATTTATTTTGTAATTTTTATAAAATGAAAATGATCTATAATCAATTATTATTATTAACATTGGTATATTTGTCATTGATATTAATGGTGTTTTTTTCTTAGTTATTGTTAGTGTTATAATTATTATTATTGTTATGGTAAAGCTGCTGTTATTGTTAATGTTATAATTATTAATGTAACGGTAATTACTGCTGTTGATTATTATAAATATTGTTATAATTTATATAATTATAGTAATACGTTATAATTAATGTTATAATATTATAAATATGTGCAAAACGGTTTGACTTTCATTGTACAGTTGTTTCGTGTACAATCTGCAGATTCGAATTTCGATTTTCGCCTACCATTAGGAATTCCTATAAACCAGGGCAATCGCTATGATTCCTCTCATTCAGGATCTCACAGCGCAGCTATACAAACCATTATTATTGCATTTCCTTTCTGTGTGGGTATCATTACAATTTCCTTTCTGTGTGGGTATCATTACATTTCCTTTCTGTGTGGGTATCATTACATTTCCTTTCTGTGCGGTGTATCATTAGATTTCCTTTCTGTGTGGGTTATCATTACATTTCCTTTCTGTGTGGCTTATCATTACATTTCCTTTCTGTGTGGGTATCATTACATTTCCTTTCTGTGTGGGTTATCATTACATTTCCTCTGTGTGGGTATCATTACATTTCCTTTCCTTTCTGTGTGGGTATCATTACATTTCCTTTCTGTGCGGCTTATCATTAGATTTCCTTTCTGTGTGGGTATCATTACATTTCCTTTCTGTGTGGGTTATCATTACATTTCCTTATTTCATTTCCTTTCTGTGTGGGTTATCATTACATTTGCTTTCTGTGTGGGTATCATTACATTTCCTTTCTGTGTGGGTTATCATTAGATTTTTTTCTGTGCGGCTTATCATTAGATTTCCTTTCTGTGTGGGGTATCATTAGATTTTTTTTTCTGTGAGGGTATCATTAGATTTCCTTTCGGTGTAGGGTATCATTAGATTTCCTTTCTGTGTGGGTTATCATTAGATTTTCTTTCTGATCTTCAATTTTATCCAATAAAATATATAAATGATCTACAGTAATACCCAGTGCAATGCCCAGTGCAATACGCAGTACAATCCCCAGTACCTGCCCGTACAATCCCATTTATGTATTAATTGCTAATAGTTTTTAGTTGCTGTGATATTATTATTAAAATTAATTCTACCTTTCTTTTTTTCTAATATCTATCATTTTTATTTATCTATATATCTAACTGTCTGTATATCTATCTGTCTTTTTTTCATTCTTTCTATCTATCTATCTATCTATCTATCTATCTATCTATCTATCTATCTGTGAGAATCAAAATAGGTTTTAATGGTAGGGACATTTGAAAATATCTTTTTAAATGAGAAGAATATAGATCATGTGAATTATCTGTATCTAAACATCTAGCCCTATCAGTCTTTCTGAATTACCTATCCACAATCTGTCTGTCTGTCTGCATGTCTGTCTGTCTGTCTGTCTGTCTATATCTATCTATCTATCTATCCATTCATCTATCTATAATCTATCAGTCTGTCTATCTATCTATCTATATTTCTATTTATTATCATCTATCTATCGTTCTTCTTTCTATTTATCTGTGAGAATCAAAATAGGTTTTGATGGCAGGGATATTTGAAAAAATATTTTTGTGAGAAGAATATAGATCGTGTGAATTATCTGTATCTAAACTTCTATCTCTATCAGTCTTTCTGAATTATCTATCCACAGTCTGTCTATCTATCTATCTATCTATCTATCTATCTATCTATCTACTAATATATCATCTATCTATCCTATCTATTATCGATCGATCTAGTGAATAGCGGGCTGTCGATCTGGTGTGTAATCTAGCGATCGAGCGAGCGGACGAAGCGACGAGCGGGCAGCCAGCCAGCAGCCGAGCGAGCGAGCGAGCGAGCATGCGAGCGAGCAGCGATCTATCTATCTATCTATCTATCTATCTATCTATCTATCTATTTATAAATCTGTCTGTCTATCTGTTAATCTATCTATCCTTGTCTGTCTATCTCTCTCTGTATTTGTATTTAATTCTACACTACATTAACTGCTTAAGCCTTTGTTTGCACTGAACATAAAATCCAAATTCCACTATATTCCTCATTGTATTTTCTATCTGGCCATATCCAATCATGTGTGTCTTTACTGGTGAGTGTGTGTATAAAAGTTTGTTTTTATGTGAAAACACAAAGGGTTAACAGTTCATCCTAATGTCTGTGACTTACTATGATTGGCTGAATGATTATTAGACAGTATTAGAACCATATTAATAACATGACAGGGTCCAGTTTACATTCCCCTGCCTGCTGATAGCTGTTGCCAAAAGACAAGTCATCCTATAAATATGTTGGGAAAGCTGATTGAAATCTCCCCAACCCCAGCGTCAGATTGTATTCTGATGGCTAATAGCCTACCCAGCTCTGTCCCAAATGCTTCTACTCCCTGGCTCCATATTTAGTGCCCAGCTCAGCCTGTCCTTTCTCCCTGGACATGTATCACCTGGGACTATTGAGAACTGGCCATGTGGATCCCCAGCCAATGACAAGACCAGTATTAAATACTAAAACAATTAATACAATAAATAGTTGCTGCTTTAGAAATCTGGCACCCATCCCAGGAGAATTTCCTTGCCCCAGGACATTGCCTGTCCAGTTAGGTACCAGGTAAAGCAAACAGATGCCTCTAGCTGGTGTAACAGACCCAGTAACCCATAACCTGCATTTCCTACATAGAACACTGAATATGTCGAACTTTTACTTGCTTAGGCTAAACTGGGGCTTTTAACAGATACCAAGTTATAAACCTGAATGCCAAGTCTTTGACACAAGGGATTAACCCTCTCCTAGCTCCAGGCATTACACTTACCTCTTACAAACCATCACAGTCCAATCATCCTGCAGGGAATTGCTCCTAGATTTGTGCTTCCAGCAGCTTTACATTAGATGGTCCCATTGCATAAAGTGTCCACTGAAGGTTCCCTACCAGACCCAGGCAGATGCCTCAGCACAGCACAGGAATAAGATCTTTCAGGCCTGCAGCAATGTCTTGTTATCTCCTTGTCAGGAGATCTTGGTTCTGTTTTCTCTCGTTAAAGTAAATAACCCTGTTACTGCCAGGCAGCAAGTAAGCCAGGGAATCACTGCTACAGGAATAAATACTACTCTCAGCCTGCCAGGGTTAACCATTAAATCTGTATAATATATGTGCCATTGATGGTGGGCTCATCATGATTTAAACAATTGTAAAGCTACAGTACACAGCTCTGTCTGCATACCTAGACACCCTGTCTACAGCCTGTTTATCATTTCTGTCTCCCTGTCTATCAATATCTATCTATCTATCTATCTATCTATCTATCTATCTATCTATCTATCTATCTATCTATCTATCCCAGGATATAATTGCAGAGCACTCTTGGGTCTTGTGCAAAAATAGATTTATTAATCCAGTGTAACAGACAGCAACGTTTCTTCTATTAGGAACTTTATCAAGCTATCAAGCTCCTTATAGAAGAATGAAACGTTGCTGTCTGTAACACTGGATTAATAAATCTATTTTTGCACAAGACCCAAGAGTGCTCTGCAATTATATCCTGGTTTGGTATGATCAGTCTAGCACAAGCACCTGGGCATCCTGAAATTGCATTTGGAATCTATTGGAAGGCTGAGTGCACACATTCTAGTATAATTATCTATCTATCCATCTATCTTTCTATCTATCTATCTACCTACCTCTCTCTATCTAAATCTATCTATCTCTCTCTCTCTAAATCTATATAACACTTATCTATTCTCTCTCTTTCTATCTATTCTCTATCTATCTATCTATCTATCTATCTATCTATCTATCTATCTATCTATCTTTTACATCTCTCTCTCTCTCTCTGTATATATATATTCTATCCATCTATTTAATCCATCCATCCACCTATCTAATGTAATCTATCTCTCAATAATTAATTTATATTAATCTGATCTATTACATACATCCAGTCTCTGCCTAACCAACAAAGAAGCCCTTATACAATTTAGGAAAAATGAACACTAAGGCTGGGTACACAAGGGCAGATCTTTCGGCCCAATCGAGCGATACTTCCGTGTATCGGTCTATTGGGCCGAAAAATCTGTTCCGCTTTCGGCCACAGCTGCGACCGATGTCAATCATCCGTTCGTCTGGAGCGGATGAAAGGACAATCAGACATGTTGGTAAATCACGGCTGATTGTGCGGTTCCCTGGTGCTCGCTCAAATGGTGCTCGCTCGTAGCGACTGCTTGGTGGGAACAAATAGTGCACTTGTGTGTACCCAGCCAAAGGTGCAATCAAATGGGACCATGTACTGCCTCATTGCAAGGAATAACAAACAAATAATTCAATGGGACAATAATTTGATCACACATATCGCTCCAATCAGCCAATCGTGCAGTCTTCTATGGACAACACTGACAAAATATCCACTGCAACAGGTGATATTCTGACCCAACTTAAACCTGTGTGCACAGGCCTTCTGAGTTGTGTGCACACAGCTTAGAGGGAACACTAATCCGGTCAAAATATTGCCAAGTGTGTACATAGCCTTAGAAAGGAATTACCAATTTGCAGATTTCTGTAAATATCCCCCATGTGCATGGGGCGTGTGTAACTGTAAATTACGCTATCCGATAAAAAAAGAAAACAACATTTTTGATATTGATAGTGATATTCCTTCAGGTGTAGGGGTTCGCTATACCAGTAGGGGTTCGCTATACCAGTAGGGGTTCACTATACCAGTAGGGGTTCGCTATACCAGTAGGGGTTTGCTATACCAGTAGGGGTTCACTATACCAGTAGGGGTTCACTATACCAGTAGGGGTGCGCTATACCAGTAGGGGCTAGCTATACCAGTAGGGGTTCACTATTGGTGAATCCCAGAAACAAATCTATTCCAGATTGTCCTTTATATTGCCTATGGGCTTTGTGAAAAAATTCTTTGAAGTCTCATACTACACCATCTCAAACAACTCTTTGGAAAAGCAATGTTTACCAGACAGGGGCCTGGCTCTAAGCATTGGTAAACATAATCAGACATGTTGATAATGTTTTTAATTTGCCACAAGTTCAGTCAGGTCAAAATTTTGGGCTGTCACTTTTATTTTGACTGGCAAATTAGATTGATATATCAACCGGTAAATCTGTAGGCTAAAATTATCATCCAAACTCGGCTTGTGTGTACCAGCCCTAAATCTGGTCATATACTTGCTGGATGTTCGAACAAACCAAATTGGCTTTAATGTCTAAAGCTGCAGCGGTTCTTGGATGGTTAACGATTTCCATTAGAAGTTATTGGGCTGATTGGCTGAATGCCAGAAGGTAAGAGCTAGTGTATGGGCACCTTAAGATGGGACCTCTCATTAAACCCTATTCCACTTATAACACTGCACCACCCCCCTCTCAGTCACCCACCCAGTGAATTAATTTAGGTATCCAGCTTCAGTTTAGTCCAGTATTTAATTACTATTCCATTTTCTAGAAATCATGAAAACAAGATCTGAAACTAGAAAAGGGATGAATACAGCAATTAACCCGCTGCTTGTGGGACTGAAAGTATCTGTAGTATTTTTTTTCATGTTTTTATGTCTAAATAATTGTTTGTATTATTGTAACCGTAACTTGGTTAAGTAAACAATATATATTTGTTTTTTGTATACTTATCAGTGTGGTTTCTTTGCTTTCCAAGCCCAAAAGAACGGTATATAGATTTACCTTATATACTTGAGTATAAGCGGAGGTTTTCAGGCTTTAAAAATAGCTCCGCATCTGAAGGCTTATTAAATAGATTGCCTTCTGATCTGTATTGTTTTGAAGTTTTAGTTGCCCTTTAAATGGACAGCAAAATTCCCATACAGTAGTCCCATACAGTAATATCCATTCTGGATTTGATTATTACTGTATGGGAATTCTGCAGTCCATTTAAAGGGCAACTAAAGCTTCAGAAAAATACAGAACCAGAAGGCAGCAGTGGTCATAATTTCAACCCTCGCTTTATACTCGAGTCAATCATGTTTTCCTAATGTTTGAGGTAAAAAGTAGGTACCTCTGCTTTTACTCGGGTCGGCTTATACTCAAGTATATAGGGTATATATTTATATCCAATAAATATATATATATATATATATATATATATATATTATAACCAGGAAGAAGCGGCACTCTCCAATCTGTTTAAACAGCTGCCCGGGTGCTTCCGTGAGACAATGTAACGTAGTAGCTGAGAGAACGGAGCACTCCTGGGGATCTTGTGAATATAATCTTTATTTAGTACATGTGAATCGACGCGTTTCGGCCCGTCTAGGAGCCGTTCTCAAGATATACGTGCGGTGCACACTACACATCTATAAATACAAAATAAAAGTGTCCCAGTAGGGAAAACTACGACTACAGTGAGGGAAAGAATGGCCAACCATAGAAGCTCTATTAGAACAGCACTAGCCACCAATCCCTCTATACCAGGAACAGATGCCCCAGTCAAATTTGGGGAGCAATCGATCCCTAAACACTTTAAGGAAGCCAAACACACCCTGGCCAACTTTAAATGGATGGCCATAGACCATGTAGTTAGGGCCGATGGACGAGATAGGGACCGAGCCTTGCTACAATGTGAGGCATGGTGGATTCGCGAATTAGATACTGTGTCCCCAAAGGGCCTAAACGAGATACTCTCTCTAGCATGTTTTATCTAGTTCCCCCATATCTATTATTGTACCGTTTGCTGTAAGCAGATCCTAAGAAGATAATTTTTTAATTAATATATTTTCTATAAGTTTTAACCATCACTTTTATCAATCTTATGAATTTTCTATGTGTCACTAGATTTTTAAGATTTAACATGTGTTTTACTGTTTTTAAACATTTATCTCACAGCAGTATTCACGAGGGATTTATACCACATAGCGAGACCTTGGCACCTTATGAGATTATTTTAGTTTGCACAGCATGGACTCCATCTACCTCATACCCTCTAGGACCACAGCGGACATAGGAGCTATCCCGAGCTGTGATGACGCTCTCCGAATCCAAGCTGACTGGAGGGATTTGTTTGGTGACTCTCTACCGGGGGAGTGGTAATGACATTATCTGAGCCGCTGGAACACCCCCCGCATCCACCTATCCATGACGCTGAACCGATTTGGGTCAGAGGGGGCGGGGAAGTGGGAGGAAAGAGGGAGTGGACACTTTTATTTTGTATTTATAGATGTGTAGTGTGCACCGCACGTATATCTTGAGAACGGCTCCTAGACGGGCCGAAACGTGTCGATTCACGTGTACTAAATAAAGATTATATTCACAAGATCCCCAGGAGTGCTCCGTTCTCTCAGCTACTACGTTATATATATATATATATATATAAATCACCAAGCATTAACTACTAGCGAGCGCTCAGAATGGACAAATCATGCGGTCCTATAGAGAACCACATGATTGGTCTGATTTACCAACTGGTCCAACTGCCCATTCGTCCAATCCAGACAAACGGGCGACCGAGCTTGGTCTTGGCCGCCCCCACCCACACCATGCGATATTCCAGCTGACTGGCCAAACGATGCAAGGCACTATCGGTCAGCTGGTGGAAGATTACACTTACTGTGTCTTATTTTTTAGAAGATCAAAAGACAGATCAATGACTGCACCACCATCAGCCATTATTTGCTGGCATGTCTGATTTGGGTGAAAGATGAAAAGCTACTGCTGATATTTCAAGTCAACAAAATGAAATATTTGTCTGTTGACCCGAAATATCTACTTTGTGTGTGCCTAGTTTTATTGTGTATAGCTGTTACTTTTGACTAGATATTCCAAATCTTGTTTTTAAACAAAAGACCTGTTTGCTAAAACTAGGGTCTCACTTTTTCTAAAAGGTGTGACTATTGGTTGCATCAGTTGACGCTCCTTTTTTAATAATCAATTGACATTTTTCCCCTTTATATTTCCTGCTGTTGACATTAGTGAGCTGACATTTCAGGTTCTAACGGTCCTTCTTCCCAGAATGCACATTACCTTGGAATGTTCCTAACAGTAATTTCTACTGATTGGCTGTTGGATGGGTCAAACATGCTCAGATCTCTACTGAGCAACTGAATCAACCAAGGCGCAGGGTCAAGGGCAAGACCAAAACAGTCTCTATTAGGGGTCCTGCAAACAGGAAGTCAGTATTTCAGTTGCATTTATTTATACACAGACAAAATGCTGAATGGGCAGGTTAAGGGCATTAGGATGGAAAACTACTGCTCGTTTTTCTTAAAAGCATATGTATTTGCACTGAACTTCCCCTTTTAACCCTTTCCACCCAATTTCCAAACATTTAAAACCAAATGGAAACAATAAATTCATTAATGATTCTCCACCAGAGGAAATAATGGATTTTATCAAAGCTACAAAAACATTAATATTATATTTTTATTAATAGTCAAAACAAAACAAATTTTATATAAAAAAAAACAATTTCCGATATTTAATCAACTGTAAAACCAAAATGCACAAGTTACACTTGGGATAAATACAGGAATACTGGCTGCCAAATATTGGAAATATGTTAAATTAAATTTAGATCAAATATTTTATTTGCATTGCACAGTTTTTATTTTGAGGTCCAGCATCTTGCAGAGCTCGCAGAATGTTGTCTCAGGGACTACTCGTATTTGAAGGGGGAATTATAACCTGTACAGGGAGGATACAAGGATAGCTATGCTTATGAGATAAAGGATAAAATATACACAAGCTCATTGAAGTAAAGTGTGTTTATAATATAATATTCAATATTAGTGCTTGATATGGCATTGGAAACCGTTGAAGGGATTATCTAATTTCGACAGCAGTTCCGGGGAACTCCTTTAAGTTCCGAAAACCCAAAAATAAGTTTTGAACTCAATTGAATCAGAGTTTTACAATTTTTTGATTGCAAATAAATTAACTAGCATTTTTCGATAGGATTTTAAAATATTTTAAACCAAATCAAAACCAGGTTTGTTTGAAAACAGCTGGTAGTGAAAGGAATCCTACATCTTTATAAAATGCAGCCTTATAATTCTCCTACATGTCCTACAGGTTTATATTTTACACCTTCATCCCTTTTTATAGGGCTGCGTTTTACTTTAGGGAACCCAATTTGGGATTTTTCTACCCAATTCTGCTAATAATAAGTATTTTTCATTTTTATATGGTAATATTGTACCACGATCAGGCTGAAGGGAAATCCCTTAAGGGCACATTCACACTAGAGCGTGTTTTTGTGTTTTACATTGCACCAAAACTCAGTGCACATAGAAATGAAATGCGCCTTTCACATTAAAGCACTGCGGTGTAGTGCGTTGTGTGTCATGCATTGCATACAGCATTTTGGTGCGTTAACACACAGAGTTGCCATTGAAAATAATGGCATGCGTTGTGGGAAAACGCACGCAATTGCAATGTTCCGTTGCGCACTAGTGTGAACGAACCCTAAATAAAAAGAAAAAGAGTCTGAAAGAAAGTTCTCCAACAAGCTCTAAAACGCACTATGAACGTGTCTGTCTGGGTACAGGAAAAGCTTGTGTGTCTACCCTGATCTACACAAGAAGATCAATGACCATAAACTAAATATCAACTTTAAAGGAAACGTCTCGTATTTTCTGTACATGGCTTCATTGTAAGTGAGTCCATCTTAAGAGAAAAAACAACTAGCCATGCAGAGATACTAATGGCTCCATTAGCCCTCAGGGTGTCACCTATTGCTCTATAATTGCAGTTAAAAGAAACCTTTGTAAATTAGCCATGCTAATACCTATAAACAAACAAACCAAACTCTGGGCTGTTAGTCAACTTCCAGCCTTGACTTTTCCCATACCTTGTTCTTCCTGCCTGGGATCAAGAGCGCTTCTTCTACCCACTATCCAGCAATCCTTTGCCAGATTCCCATTGCAGCACTTCCACTCTATCTCCTCCTCATCTTGGTTTCACTTCAACTCGCTGGCTCCAAGTGGCTTTGCATTTTGTTTTGTTTAACTTATCGATGCAATGAAAACACCTGAATGGGGATTTAAATGATAGATAACCAAACAGAAAACAAGGGGGGATTACAACCACACTTTCAAGCCATTGTGAAGGTGATTCCAATCTTATGTGAGTCAGGAACAGAGGCACCAGCCTTGAGAATAGACTTCCTCTAACAAAAATGTCTACTATATGTGGAAAAATAAGGTTACAATGTCAAATCTACAACCTCAGGGTGTTGCTGGGGGACATGTACCCTAAAATGACATTTTGGTTTGATATTGACTTTTAATAAATCTTCTGTATATCAATTATATTCGTTAATGGCTCATTTTGAAGCAATTTCTAAATAAATCAGGAAATAAGACTTCAAGACAATTTCCATGGCAGTCCTTAAATAAATGTTACTTAATTTGTTGAGCTTTTAACATGAGCTACATGCAGATCCAGAGTACCAGATGTAGATTGGCTACGGTTTTATCAAGCCTTCATCAAGCCTTAATCAGTACAGAGTAGGCAAGGTTAGTGATGCGCCATTAGAAATAATTCTTTAAAGAATGAAATGGGAAGGTGTGCAGAACCACAACACCATGTGTAGAGTGCTTTCAGCTTTATTTTGTAGACAGAAAAATGTATCTTCTGACCCTATTTAACTCCTTGGTAATGAACATAACAGGAAAGAATTGCAGTGCAGCACAAAGTTTACTAGACTGGCACAATAAGATCTACCTGTTCTCAAGCTTCTATGGTGTTTCCTCAGAGCTTCTCTCCAGCCATCAAATATCTCAGGGCAAACAATACACAATAAGAAAATAGCTGGTTATATAGTAGCCTCCTATCTGACCCCAGTTCAAACAGGTAAAACGCACAATACCACATATGGAATAAGCAAATTGGGGTGGTGGCTGGGGCACAGTTTACATGACCGTGAACTCTACACAACTTTCTACCAGCATCCATTTGCCACATGGTACGATGTGTTCACTGGTATCTCAGTGCTAAATAAAACTTAATAAAACATAACATCTGCAGACTAACAATACTGATTAGAATTAAAAGCTAAAATGCCAAAGGAAAAGTTCAGTGGAAAATATCAATATTTTTAAAATTATACAGGGTTATTAAATAAAAGTTCTTATCGTTAAAAATGGTGCTAATTTTGCCCAACCAATCAGATGTTAGCTTTCAAATGTTAAATAAGATCTGATTGGTTGGGTCAAAATTAGCACCATTTTACGATAAGGACTTTTATTGAATAACCTTGTTAGTTTATATTATGCGTAACTAGTTATTCCACATAATCTCTTCCATTGTGAAGAATCAGTTGAATTTATGTGTTTAAGTACTGAAAGCTAGAGAGTTAAGCTGGGTACACACAGTAACGATAAAGCCCCGATACCGTCGGATTCGACGGTATCAGGGCTTTATCGTTACTGTGTGTACCCAGCTTAAGAAGGTAAAAAGTTACTAAGGTAAAAAAGGTTAAAGGTTAGGACCCAGCAGAATAAAGCAAACCGTGAAGTGGTTGCTGGGCTTGAAATAATTTGGCCAAGTTATTGAACTAATTGCTTTGATTTATCCAGAGAGAAGGGCAGGCTTTTTAAGTTACATTACAATGGTAAAGTAAAATATAAGCAAATTAATTGGATGTGCACTAGGCTTCTATTTGTTGTATGTATTGAATTTATACCCCTTGCTATTCCCTTTCGTTGACATTAGTGAGCTGACATTTCAGGTTCTGTTACAGTCATTCTTCTTCCCAGAATGGACACTACCTTGGAATGTTCCTAACAGCAATTTCTACTGATTGGCTGTTAGATGGTTCAAATATGCTTAGTTCTCTACTGAGCAATAGAGATGGCCGAAAACCACCAGTTTATTCCGTTTTCGGATTCCTGGATTTTTTCGGAAAAATCCCGAAGATCTGAAAAACTGAATGAATATTCGAATATCATCGAATGTTCGAGGCTATTTTCGAAGATTATCGAAAGTAGCCTTGAACATTCGGTAATCCTCAAAAATACGACCGGAGCCTACTTTCGAGCTTCCAATCGTATTTTTGAGGATTATTGAACGTTCGATAATCGAGAAAATAGGCTCCAAAGTCCCGAAATCCAGACGATCCATTCAGATTCGGACAGATTATTCGGATTTCAGAATTGAGGGGTTCCGTGTCGGACCCGGATCCCATCTCTACTGAGTACCTGAATCAACCCAGGTGCTGGGTCAAGGACAAGACCATAACGGTCTCTATTAGGGGTCCTGCAAACAGGAAGTCAGTATTTCGGTTGCAGTTATTTATACACAGACACAATGCAGAATAGGCAGGTTAAGGTAATTAGGATAGAAAATACTGCTCTATTTTCTGAAAAGTACAAGTATTAGCACTGAACTTCCCCTTTAACACATATATATATCTAATCATTGTAAAGATGTTCTATACAGAAAAATCCTGAGGAAGTAAAGGACAATTTATTATCTCACCACCAAGTGCACATTTTACAAGGAAATATGTTTGGGTTTTCTTCCTTCGTGGTTTCTAATTCCGGAAATCTTCACATTGTTAATAGACTAACAAGCAGTTATGACAAATAATGGTGTTTACTTTACAGGCCATAAAGTAGTCAGCGGGTTAAGGGAGAGGCGCAGGGCTACAACTCTCTATGTAAATCTCAGCCTGCTGGGTGTGTCATCCTCAGCTTCCCTTGACCAGGAGAGCAGTGTAGGGTCTGCCAGCTTCACTCCATCTACTCCTCTTTGCTAAGTTCCCACATAAATCAAGGAGCCTGCACTCCCTGTAAAAGAACCATTTTTCATCCTAAGTTCGGGCAATTTTTGACAAGGAACGAGAAACAGAAGTTGGTTTTAGATAAACCATTAAACAAAAGCATTTACACAAGAGCAGACTTCAACATTCTATTAGTGTGTGCGTACGATTTGCTGAGTGCAGTGTTTCTGTCACCTATGACCTTTGAATCATACTTTGGGTCCAAACAGGCCATTATAGAACAGAACATCCTAAATGGCGTACAACTCCCATTAGATGGGGCAGGGGTACGCTCAGGGTTTACTGTTTAATGTTAAGCATGTTTTTAACATTTTCTTTATGCGAACATGCAATTAGACGATCATGCACTTACTGTAGCAATAACTCAGATCCAATGTGAAAATCCTTACTGCAATATTTCATACATCTTCTTTACATCAAATCAAGTCTTCTACCTTTAGCACTGGTAGCAATGAACTAGAGGGGCAGACATTTTATACATACGTAGAATAAAGATAAATAAATATAACATTTTATAAATACTGTACAAAGTCTCAAGCTTTGCCCATGCTGTTAATCATCCTCAACCAATCAGATCCCTTATCCATTATTACTGGTCTACTAGTTAGAAACTATTACGTTTATTAATACATTTGCAGGGAGATGCAATATTCATTATTCTTGTAAATGTAAGTGCCCCTTGTGTGCCCTGGCCCCCGAGGTCATAGGAGCCACTCACATGGTAGTTACGACCCTGGTGTTCAGAATTTTGCTCTTCTATGTGTTTGCATTTATTGAGGGATTCTCTATTATTGATGAAAGCCTGCAATGCCAGCTTTCATTCAAAATGTATATTTTTATCTATTATATTTGTATGAATCATATAGATAAGAAAAAAAAGGAATAAAAAAGAGATAATTGTATAAGTGTTTCCAAGTTTTTAGAACATCAATACAGTCCTACACATGAAAAAAATGTTTGTACAGGGAAAACCTATATCTTATATCAAGATCCTTCAACAGACCCCAGTACATCCACAATAATCTCACACATAGAATTCCATTGCTGCTCTCCAGCTGAATATGGGGGTGGGGTTGTACATCATACAGCGCTGTAAATCAAAATTCTTGGATCTCATATTCCATGTCTTCTAATTAATCTGCTTGACTCAGTCAAGTATCCAATGAAAAAGCATGCTTATGTGCCTATCTCCATGCAAAATGACAAGCGGAATTAGATACCAAGGAAAGGCATGTGTTTGACACTTCACTCCCAGCTTAAAAAATGTTGGGCCATTATAGCAGGAGGCCAATTTGACAGGGAAACTTGATGGATGATGCCCAAAGAAATGGCTGTGAATTGGTGATGCCGTTGGTCGGTGAACTAATAGTATGTTTATAAAAAGGAAGGGACTGTTTCCTGCTGCTAACAGAATGCTGGTCTAAAATAGGCAGGGAAATACATCATTGGAGAGAACAGCAATGGGTGTGTTTGCTAGAATCTGGGTCCAGGAGCCAAATTTTAGGTCAAGGTGCCTTTTTCTTTATTGGATCTTGCGTGACAACTCAAGGCTCAGTAGCAGATGTGGTCACATAGATAAATCTGCATTTTATTTAGAATCATTTTTGACGTCCGGTGATGGATGTAACTTTAATGAGACATCTTTTTCTCTCTTATAAACAAGGTAATCATATTGGAAAAAAGTAAAACACAATTATTTTTAGCCTCCATTATCTGTTTTTACGCACAGCCAAGGACTCTTTTTCATTTGTGAGTAAGGCTGGGTACACATGGGCAGATTTTTCGGTAAAATGGACCGATACTTTTGACTGCACGATTGGTCGCATGACCTGTCGGCTGCTGCCACTAATGCAACGACTGACAGACATTTGTCCCGGCCGAGCGCTTGCTCATAGCAAACGCTCAGTCGGGACAAATGGTCCCCTCGTGTGTACCCAACCTAAAGCCCCCCATACATAATCAATATTTAGAACGATTTGGCAAATTTGATCAAATCGCTAAAAATATCGATTATGTGGGTGCCGTTTTTCCAATTGACTGTTTAACAATATTGAGTATTTTACTGAAAAAAACAAAGATCAGGCCAGGGCAGAAAATTTTCTGGCAACCCATATTCATGTCCCTTCGACTGGGTCTTCCAACCAGATTTCCGATTGTTGGGGTCGATCAGAAATCCAATCAGAAAAACATTTGCCCATTTATGGGTAGCTTACGTGAAACCTGGATTCAAATTCTACACAGTGAGCCTTGTAACCTTCTCCAGCCTTAAAGGGCAAGTCCAGCCCTAAAATGAAAACTTACATACAGGTAAATCAACCCCCAAAACCCTAAACGGTAATAGTTTGAAATCTGAAATATATAAGTCTAACCTGAAATCCTGCACGATGTTCTGTTTCCCCTGTTTCTGCTTCCTGGTTCTTCCAGTTAGCAACTGTCAGTTATGGATTTGATAGTTGACATCACAGCCAATGACTGAATGTTAATCCCCTGCCTGCCTCTTCTGAGCATGCCCAGGCTCAGTACAGGTTTCTAAATTGCTCATCGGGTATCCAGAAGCATAGCAGGCATACAGTAATGAATTTATAGGACAAACTATGATATTTCAACGTATTTTCTAAAAGATGTTTTTATGAGGGTGGAGTTGCCCTTTAAAGCATGCTGGGAAAGGCAACCTACATCGTCCCCCAGAGAATTTCTTAAGGTGCATTTTGACCCCTAAAATAAACCATACATTAGGATGATTTTATTTACAATCTGACATTTCCATTGATTGGATATTTTCCCGATCGTAATATCGATCATAATTACGATTGGGAAAGTCATTTTTTTTGAGTCAATTGGGAAAATGATAGTAGTATTTTCTGAAGTCCCGATTAAATGTTAATATAATGTAACCTTACAATAGAGGACATTTGACATTAATCACAAAATTAATTGAATGTCGATCAATATGTATGTTACACCTACATACAATTAACATTGTACATCTGTCTATCAAAGTATCAGTCAGTTTAAGACCATAATTACGAACGTAAAAACCTTTAGTAGTGTATGGCCACCTTAATTGTGTATACATTGTAGAGAACCAATTATGCAAACATGGTATCATGGTATTGGGATTTTACAATCTATAATAGATAGTTACCGTGGAAATACAGTAGCACTGTTTTTCAATGGTTTTCACTACTATATTTATCATGCATGCTTAGCTTTAAAAGATAAATAGTAACAATAATAAATGTTCAAGAGATTCCCCTATATAACCAGGACCTGAAGTGCAATATATTTGTAATTTAAAGGGTATTGCCATTCGGTTTTATTGAGCCCCGTTCGGGTAAGTAGCTTACCTTCTCTCCTGACTCTTGCAGGTTTTAATGAAGAATGTGAGGTAAGACACAGCTCATTTACCCCCCATTCTTCAATAAAACTAATTGGCAAAATGTTTTTTTCCTAGTGGAAATACCCTTTAAGAAACACAAACAAAATGTTGAAATTATTAGTAAACATCTACTTGGAGATCACTTCGACACCACCCTGGATTGTCAGAAAAGAGAGACTATGCATTGTCCATGACCCATGGCGTTGTATGATGATACAGAGAAGAAAACTTAGTCTCAGTTCTAAAACAGGAAAAGAAAGCTTCTTTCTCCTACTGATGATTGATTTCAAAGTCTTGAAAAGAATTATATGTTTTGTTTGATGAGTTATTTCTCTTCCTATAATCATCTATTAATGAGAACTTAATTAACATACTTGATGGCTTGTCTACTTTTCTGATCAGAGCCTAAAGAGAATGAATGAATTCTGCATCTGAAATGGGACAAGATCTTCTCTTTAGCTGTCCTTAAAACGACTCTAACCTTTTAGACAACACCATTAAAGGGCATGTCCACCCCCAAAACTATAATCCCCCCCACTACTGGCCCCATTGTGTAGTGTAGTTTAATCCTTACCTTACATCCCAGCTCCATATGGTTCTTCTGCTATCCCCCCCAAAGTCCAAAAAAACGCCCACCAGGAGTACTGCAGAGTCCATATAAGATTCTGCCTCCTGTCTCCCCTCCGGGAGAAGTTTGGCATGTGTACTGCAGCCCTTCTCCCACTCCCTTCCCCTCCCTCTCGATTTAGATTCCCTCCCACTAGCGTAAAAACCTTTTTATATAATAGTCTCCATGTTCCCCCAACCCCAACCGCTATAGTTTTAATATCAGAAAGTGCCCCAAACATTACTTACCTTCCCCTCTTTCCTCTGCCGCACTGAACTCCCAGCAGCCGCGTTCGTGATTGGCTGCCGCTCAGCCAATCACAGACGCGACTGCCGGTCCTGCCCCTCTGCTTGCATTTTCGCGCAAGCAGAGGTCCTGGCTGTGTGGTGGAGGAAAGAGGGAAGGTAAGTAACATTTGGGGCACTTTCTGATATTAAAACTATAGCGGTTGGGGCTGGGGGAGCAGGGAGACTATTATATAAAAAAAGATTTTAAGAAGGATGGACATGCCCTTTAACACCCATAGTGTCTGCAGGAGAATTAGCTTAAAGGCTATGTCCACCCCTAAATTCGAATTTTAATATTCTGCTCCCCCATGTCCCCCAGCCCCAACCGCATATTTTTTTTGTTCAGAAAGCCCCCCAAACTCTTACTTACCTCCCCTCGATCCTCCGCCGCACTGCCGGCCCTCTGCTTGCGAGAATGCAAGCAGAGGGGCGGGACCGGCAGTCGCGTCTGTGATTGGCTGAGCAGCAGCCAATCACGGACGCGGCTGCCGGTCATTCAGTGCAGCGGAGGAAAGCGGAGAGGTAAGTAAGAGTTTGGGGAGCTTTTTTAAAAAAAAAAAACATGCGGTTGGGGCTGGGGGACATGGGGGAGCAGAATATTAAGGGGGTTTAATGCTAGAGGGAGGGATAGTAGAACGGGAGGGAGAGGGAGAGGGAGGGAGAGGGAGGGGGGAGAAGGGCTGCAGCACGCATGGCAGGAATCTCCGGGAGGCCAGGTAGCAGGCAGTGTCCTATATGGACCTGCTAGCCTCCTGGTGGTCAGTTTTTGGAACTTTGGGGGGGGACTACAGGAGAACCAGATGGAGTTGGGATGTGAGGTAAGGATTAAACTACACTACATGGTGGGGCCAGTAGTTGGGGGGATTATAGTTTTGGGGGTGGACATGCCCTTTAAGTGTAATACTTTTATAAACAATAAATGAATCAATAACAGATTTTAAAGTATTTTAAAGGGGAAGTTCAGTGCAAATACATATGCTTTCCAGAAAAAAAAGTATTTTTTCATCCCAATGACCTTAATCTGCCAATTCAGCATTTTGTCTGTGTATAAATAAATGCAACCGAAATACTGACTTCCTGTTTGCTGGACCCCTAGTAGAGACTGTTATGGTCTTGTCCTTGACCCAGTGCCTGGGTTGATTCAGTTGCTCAGTAGAGATCTGAGCATGTTTGACCCATCCAACAGCCAATCAGTAGAAATTACTGTTAGGAACATTTCAAGGATGTGGTGCATCCTGGGAAGAAGAAGAACCTGAAATGTCAGCTCACTAATGTCAACAGCAGGGAACAGCAAAGGGTATGAAATCAACTGATTTTTCAAAATGGGAGAGAATATGTAGAATAACCAAGAAGGCATTACACAGACTAACAATTTAACAAATATTGATCATTTCCACTGAACTGTCCCTTTAAAATTAACAATTAGTCTTTCATATTAATATCTAGTAATGGTTTTAGATTCTTAGAATGATAGGAGGACTATGTTCAATTCTGTAGCAAGCAAATAGCAGTTTGTGTAACACAGAAAACGGGTGCTGACCCACATCCCTTGAACCACATGAAGAACCAAGAAGCAAACAAATATTATCATTAGTTGCTTGTGTAATGTCTCTGAATCTATATATGTGCATGTGAGAATACAACCATTAGTTCCCATCAAAAAGGAGAATAAAAGAATAAAAAAGGAGAATAAAAACTAAATTGAATAATGTGTGCCAATGTTCTGAAGTAAAGAGCTATAAACATAGCGCAGGTGCTCAACTGTGAGAATTATACATAAGTGAGATTGAGACAATTTTAGGTACTAAAGTTAAAAGCACTGAAAAGTTACATATTTACAAGCATTCATCTGACCTAACATCACACTGCATCCCAATAGAGTACACTACACAAATGAATAGGAGTCAACCGATGCAGCACCAGTATAAATACTAGTCTAGGTCAGAGAAAGTAGCAGAAAAGGGGACATGTTTCACTCCCAATGTTCCTCAGCATCTTGAGACATCCTTCTCTGCTTGAGATATATTCCAGGTTAATTTGGCCCTATAGCTACATAAAGATTTGACTGGCTGAAAGGCAAAGAAGGATGTAGAATGTCAGGACATTTGCAGTATCTGATAAACCTGAAAAGTTTTTAGAGTTTTAATTTTCCTTTTAAGCACAACAATACCCCCTCACCCCGGCTACCCAGCCAGGCCCTCTCCCAATAAGACTACCCAGGGTGAGAATCTAAACCGCTAGGTCTTTACTCCTGGGTTAACTTTTACTATCTGGAACTCTTTAGTTAGTCCAGACCTCTGATCCACACCAACCCTGCCGAATCCTGTCTTCCCATTGCTTCGGCCCCAGGATGAAATGAGGGTGGAGCTACAGACAAGGGGTTACTGTTGACCCTTTACAGTTTAAAGAGCTATAAGAGAGAGTCCATGGAAATTTTATATTGGGTTTTGGCTTTCACAATGATTATTTAACAGTTTTCCATTTTACAATTCTCACTTACTGTTTGAGGGGATTACTGCAGTTTGAGATCCAACTCTTTCTTTAGTAGCAACAGGATCTCTCACATGTTGGTTTAGAAATCATTCTACAATTACGCTAATAACATTTTGCCAAATCAAATTTTGAATCATTATCTAGTAGTGATTTGTTTAGCCACAGGCCTCCAAGAGCTTGAACCAACCCCAGATCCGCCTCCATCTTTCACAATTTTTATTGCAAGTTTGTCAATTCATTTTCTTCAGACTAAATTAATAAAAGTTATAAACTCCACTTTAGCATAGTGGCCCATAACAACCAATCACAAATGTTTTATTTCATTCAGACGCAGATTCCTTTAAGAGTGATGATTAAGTGCACCCAGTCAGCTGTTTACAACTTACAGTCATAGTTTATCACTACATCTTGCTAGGTTTCCTGAGTCAATCTCCGCTAACACGCTTATCAGCAAACACAGGAACAAATCATTCCCCAACAGACAGATGTTCAAGTTAAGTCTTTGCCTTGTTTTTTTACTAGTTTCCATTATAATACGGTTACATTTTATTGCTGGATTAAATCGGAGTAAAATGTCTGTGCATTACGCCCTTATGCTAAGTACATTGTACGTATGAAATGTAGTGGTGTTTGACCGTACAGTAGGGATAAGGCTAACGTTAAAATACAGTCTGGTTTATTTTTTGGAATGAATAGAATAACTTTTATCAACTTTATGCTATGTTATGGATATCTTTTATGCTGCACACAAACCTTTAACATTCAAGCATTGGATCTAATAATTTCTTAAGGGGTATGTCCACCCATAAATTGAAATTTTACCTACAGCTGCAGGACCCCCCCGAACCCCACTTATGTTGTATTTGCAAAGATAGAGTTAAAGCCCCGGCCCCTCACCGCCTGGGTACTGCCCCCTTGCTGCTTTTGTGAGTTTGTTTCAAGCAAGAACAGCAATTGGGTGTGACGTCACCTTTGCACATTTGACTGACAGCTGTGACAAGAAAGCAGAGAGGGGAGAGGGACCTGGTATTGCAAGTTTCTATAGCTGCATCTTTGAAATTTTTATTTATGGGTGGACATGCCCTTCAAAATTGACATACAAGTGACTACAAACCGGCATGAGCAATATTGTTCTATATTGGTTATTTCAATATGACAAACAAAAGGAACGGGAAAAAAGGAGAATTAGCGATTTAGGAATAATACAATGGGCAGTAAGGAAAGTGAATTGTTTATAATTTGAAGCACTAACTATTCATTATTGTGATGGTGTGCTAATCCCAGTAAAATAACTTGACTGTGTTTCAACTTGTTTGACATTTGTAATTTCTTTCCCGAAAAAACACGTAATTGTATATATTAGTTTTCCCCTTCATTTTGTCATTAAGCAACAATGTAACAACTAGAAAAAGTAGGAAAAATGCCTAGTGCCTCAGTTTATAGGAAGCAACAACATCCAATGAAGCATGTTCCAATGAAGTAGTCAAATAGACATGTCTAACATAGCACAAAATAGGACCTCTATTACAATATAGTGTGGATATTCAAATAAGGTTTCCCAGGCATCCCACCCCTCCCAGGAGTCGCGGGAGTCTCCCAGATTTTGGGGTGGTCTCCGACACACCCGCAAGACCACCCCAAACTCCCTCGACCCGAACCTACCTGAGAGTCCCCCTCTGGAGTGCCTTCGTTCTTCTGGCCACGCCTCCTATGTGACGTAAATTACGCCACACGGGCCAGTTACGCCCCTAGCCAAGCCTCTAACGTGATGTCCTTTACGGTATGTTAGAGGCATGGCTAGGGGGCGTAACTAGCCCCCTGACTCCGCCCCCACCCCTTTAGTGACATCACTTCACTCGGCCACACCTCCTTCTCCCCACCCTGTCCGGTAGCCAGGTTCGACAGGGTGGGATGTCTGGTTTCCTAGGGCCAAGTGTAAATATAGAATACTCTATACACTAGGTATAACCAAACATCAGAACCAGCAGAAATTAGGGTAAGGGTAATCAAAGAATATGGCGATTATGGCTTTAATGGCAGCTTAGTGAGCTCACTTCATCACTATAGTAAAAATGGTGATTACCCCTATACTGCTGGTTCTGACATTGCTGTTTATATAACCTAGTGTGTAAAGTATTTTAGACATGGTATAGTTACACTTTGCCCTAGGAAACCTTATTAAACTATCTAATACATTTATTGTAATAGAGGTAATATTTTGTGCTATGCCCTATGTTAAAGGGCATGTCCACCCCCAAAACTCAAATTTAACCCCATACTGGCCCCACTGTAGTGTACAAAAATTCTTACCTTACATCCCAGCTCCTTATGGTTGCCATGCTGTGCCCCTCCAAAGTCCAGGAAAGTGTAGTGTAGAAGGTCTGGGTGACTTATCCTGCGCCTGTCTCAGCCTCAACCTCGACAAGGTCTGAGGCATGCGCAGGAGAGTCCTCCCCCCCCTCCCTCTCCCTCACGTTTTCTTCTCCCTCCCCCTAGTGTAAAATCCCCAGTATATATTATATATATTGATCCCCCAGCACCAACCGTCATAACAGAATTCATAGAAAGTGCCCCGATAGTTATTTACCTTCCCTCTATCCTCCGGCGTTCTGAGCAGCCGGCAGCCGCGTCCCTGATTGGCTGCCTCTCAGCCAATCAGGAACGCGGCTTCCGGTCCCGCCCTCTGCTTGCATTTCCGTGCAAGCAGAGGGCCTGGAGACTGCTGCGGAGGATAGAGGGAAGTACATATCGGGGCACTTTCTAAGAATTTTATTACGGCGGTTGGGGCTGGGGGATCAATATGTATAATATATAAAAAGTTTTAAAAAGGGGTGGACATGCCCTATGTTAAACTAGGCACACACAGTGAGAAAGCCCCAAGACCGTTGGATCCGACGGTATCGGGGCTTTATCGCTAGTGTGTGTAGCGGCTTTCCCGTCGGGTGAGCAGTTGTTTGGAAAAGACCGAATATTTGCCTCTGCTGCGATAGTCTCCCTATAGGGGAGTCAGTCCCAGCCGAGGGAAACACACAGTTCCAAGCGTTCTCCCTATGCTGTGTATATGCTGTGTAAAGGGAGAACGCTCGGGACTGTGTGTATCCTGATATATGTAAAATGACAGACAGGATCTTGCAGATCTGTCATCTTTCAAACATCTTTACTGTGTGTACCCAGCTTTAGACATGTCTTCTATATAGGAAGTTCAAGCTTTTTAGGCCAAGGCCACACTGTAGCGCACTGGAAGCATGCACACAATCGTAGTCGTGCGCTGCGATTGCACAATGATGCACTCAGATTGCGTCAGAAAATGGTGATCGCATACGCTTAGATAAGTGGATCACAGCGCATGGCCGCAACAATTGTCCAACACTAGCGAGCGCTTTTTGAAACGGGATCGGATCAAGTGTTAAAACGTGGCGGGGTGGCCTAGCCCTTAAAGACCATAATAAGAACAGCTGTTTATAGAAAGAAAGCTGGCCATACAGTAATGAGACACGGATCGTCCAATCTATCTAATATTTCAAAACAACAGTGATTTTACCTACTGGGGTTCCCTGTTCTAATCCATTTGTTTTGGGATTATGGCAGAAACTTTGGGAGGTAAATTTCTTGTATGGCTTGATGCATAAGGAGCAGAAAACCCATGGGTGAAAATCTGTAAGATTATTTACATTAATAGACAAATGGAAGCTACAGAAAAATTGTGACAGTTGATGAAAACATTGGTGAAGAGTTTTCTAATCTTAACCAGGCTTTATAGACATGTAAGAAGATTTATACAGGACGCCCACAGCACTGCGCCATGAAAAATCACTTATATAACATTATCTTACAGGCTTTTTACGAGTTACACTTTGTAATGATCTTGTTTAAACAAACTCGGGAGGTAATAAGACAGAAAGTGCCATATTATGTTTGTATAGGAAAATGATCTTTATAATCTATGAACCTATTTAGCCACGTTTGTTTGAAATATTAACACAAACCTTTCCTGCACAATGTATTTAATAGGAGAAATCTGCAGTTATATTTGCTAGGTACAAAACACCCTTCGTTTGACACTAACAGTCAATTTGCTCTTAATTTGAGTTAATTTAGTTCATGATGCATCCATAATACATCCTTAAAGGGCATGTCCACCCTTAAAACAAAAAAATGGTCAATTGTCCGTTAACTGCCCCAAACCCCAACTCATATATTCTGCCCTATATTACCTGCATTACTAACCAGATATTTATAATATGTGTCCCAACGTTGCACATTTGATAAAGGACCTAGTGTCCGAACATGTAATATGTGATTAAATAGCTTTGCAAGATATATTTTGAGAGTCTTCTGATTCCTGGAACTACCCCACTTATGTTTAATATGTGTCCCCACTCTGGAGTAAGATGACCCCTCCCTCCATGCACTCAATCAAGATTGTGACAACTGATTGTGACATCACAGCCAATAATTGACTGCTGTTTCACTTGCTGCCTCCTTGCTCAAGCTTATAAAAAGCTCACTGAGCAGAGGGAGGAGCCAGATACCTTAGCCAGAAAGGAATAGAACTTACCATTAAATATCTGGTTACAAATGCATGTAATAAACTGGTAAAAATAGCAGTTGGGGTTGCAGGCAGATAACTGACAAGCAACCATTTGTTTGTATAGGGCCCACAATATTGTAAATCATACCTTTAAAATCTTTTTGCTGACCTATCTGAAGTTTTTTTCACAACTCACTAAAAATGTATTTTTTTTAGTAGTGCCTGACATGTTTCGTGTTTTGTCTTGTATACCGATACTGGTATGGAGGAAGCTCCTGTGAGTATGTTCTCGGCACCTTGATTATAGAAACATGACTTTCAACAAAGAGCTCCCATGAAAGTCTGAAAGTAAAAAGCTAATGGGAGATGCAATTCTTTCTAATACTCTATTTCCCCAACCCAGCAAACCGTACATATGTCTAACACAAGGAAACACAATATTTAATCTGGTGCTTAGCATCTGTATTTCATAAACACGTATTAAAGTATTTTATATTCCAGAAATGTGGGTGGGCAGAAGTAAAGATAATAGAGCTGTTTTTAAACATGCCATAAGAGATCAGTAAATCTGATAATTACAACAACAAAAGTCATTTAGACAAACTCTGACCTGACCCCAGAGCACTGGAATGAAAACTTAAGTAGCCTGTATAAGCATTGTACAGTCTCGAGCTGATCTTTCTACATCAGTGTTCCATGAAACATCTGTTACCTCCCTAGAGCATGCACTGTAAAAAGAGAAAATAGTTTTAGACAGAGGGTAAAAATGTATCTCCGTAAAATGCGGCGGTAACTAACGGATCCCTATTTTTAAAGTATAGTGGCCAATGGAAATTTTTAATCCGCAATGGGATTTATTAGCCATATGTTTACCCAGCTTCAAGGGCATGTCCATCTTTTCTCCTCCACAGAAATTAATGCCCTCCAAAGCAAATGAATGGCAGCATGAATAGGAATCCCATTCAATCACTGTCTATGACATTATAGCTATGAGGTGAGTAGAGGCTTAGGGAGGAGAGAGGAAATTTGGCTAATGTGATGCTGACAACATCATTTTCTTTTTACAACAAAAGTTGAGTGGTTGGGCTGGTGTCAGGAGTACAACAGGTAGTGAGTTTATACTTACTGTGGAATTGTCTTTCAGCAGATGTAGCAACGGCAAGTTCATTGAATTGCTTCAACAAAAATATTAAGATGACTGGTATTAATAAACTAATTTTACTCCCTTCATCCTTTTTATTTTTTTGCCTTCCACTGGATCAACTGTTAGGTAGGGTTAATGAGTATATGAATTAAAATAGTATTAATCTAAGGAATATTTCTTTAATAAATAAGTTAGCAAATATACTGTCAAGTAATCAGTGAATCCAGAGTCAACGTGTACTACTAAATGCATACAACGATCACATGCATTAGGACACCTGGGAGTGAAGAAATTATTCCTTGTTTCTTAGATTTTGTGGGCAATGTTATTTATTTAGCATGAGACTGCAATATACCATCTGTTATAAGAAGGTTCTACTCCATTTTATGCTCTGTGAAGGTCTTTTTGCTCCTTTTGGGCAACTTATCATTAAGCTACATAGCTGCCTACATAATTTCTCTGCAAACACTGTTGGGTAAATCCTCCAAATCCTTGTGTGTAATGGACTATGCCCAAGTCATTTACCCAACAGACAACTACCCTCCACAGCAAGGGACCACCCTGACAAATCCTGGTCTCCCTCTCTTACTATAGGCTTTCCACAATCTCCTCCACCAGATCAGACAAGATAAAGGATCCCCGGCTCCTAACATTTTCCTCTCGCATAGGATTGTGCTGGCCTCTTTGGATCTCCACATTTCCACTCGGGTGCATCCCATATTCCCATGGCTTTTCTCTGCGTCTCCGCTGCATACGTGTTTTTCCACTGGACAGTTCTTGTGTAGATCTGATCGCTCTGCTCATGTCCTAAACAGAGAGGGAGACGTTCATTTAGAGGAGTCCTTGCAGCGGGCTAGAGTGTAGGTATGTATACTGATGTGCAATCTTCAGAAATTTAGAATAATAAATTATAATGTGCAATGCAATAAGACAGTAATAAATGGATATAACTTATGCAAATGCTACAAGGTACTAGGAGCTTTATCTTGTTTGTTGGTTTGTCTTGGGGCTGTACTTTTGAGCTGAGCACTGTAGATTAAAGGGAATCTCCACTGGGGAAATGGAGTTTGGGGTTTTCAGTTTAATTAAAGAACAGGAGGTAAAGGAGTTATATTTTACCATTCTTTAATAAAACATGCAGAAGCCAGAAACGAAGGGAAGGGACTTATCTAGTCTTGCGCTCCTCTGTACTGTATGCGCATATGCCAAAAAGCTATGGTTTCCTTTTCCAAAAAAGCTATCAGCAGTGAATGAAGAAGGATAAATGATGTGTCCATTGACCCAAATTGTCAAATGCGTGTTTGGTGCTTTCAAGGAGCATAAAATACAACGCCCTGTTCAGTTAATTCCCTATACAAAGAGAATCTGTACCTCTGAATTAAAGCAGAGCTATAGTGCATATGTTTAAAAAACCAGGGAGGTAGGATTACTTTCTACCTCCCAATATCATTTCTATGAGGAGTTGCAGCATGAAGAAAACTGCTTCTGCCAGGCTTCCTGAGTGATTCAGCAATATCTTTAAAGGATAAGTGCACTGTAAAATCAAGTTATATTCATTTGGAAGCTGCAGCTTTAAAAATAGTTGCCAAATATTTTTTTTACCTATGTCCCTCCAGAGCCTACCTTTGTGCCTTAAAGGTTTTCCCCTTTCCCCTGCTTGAGCCTCAAACTGTAATGCCTGTGAGTTCCGTGCACGAAACTCACAGGCATTACTGTTTTGAGTGCACTTATCCTTTAATACAGGAAGGCCCAGGGCCATAACCTGGCAGATGAAAACTCTATGTGTTGTAGCTTCTCAATGAAACAATATTGGGAGGTAGGAATAATCGATACAACCTCCCTGCCCCAGGTACTTTTCATTCCTACTATACAGCATAGTGGTTCTTTTGCCCTAAATAAGATTGAATTGCATAAAAATAAAATGTTTAAGTGTTTGTTTGCTGTCTTTGCTGATAGATATGGGATTACCCCCTTGATCTGATCTTAAATTGGGAATTGATGTAGCCTAGAAGAGACTTATTACAGTAACTTAATGACACCCACTTTTTTTCCAGGAAATAAGGCAGCACAGAGACTGTTCTAACTGACATCAGAATATAAAAATAAAGGAATATACCATAAACCAAATGGATTTGCCAGCAATATGGCTATTCCTGCAACATTTAAAAATGGGTATTTCTGTGTGTTCCAGTATATGGGGTCCAATATTTTACCTTTTAAACCTAGAATAGATTAAAAGGACATCAATGTAATATCCATCCCTGTGTGCTTGCTATCTTCAGAAGCTACATAGATTTCACCTGCTCAATATGAGAAGAAATAAATAAAGTTTACAGATATAACAAAAAGTGGTTAAAACCGTAATGTGGAAAACAGTCCCTGTCCTGAAGAACTTCTTACAGCCCAGGTATACATCATAATATCAGTCTATTCAATGTGTACAGTAGGGTGCCCATTCACGCCTTGTCTATTAGGGCTGGTACATTTCAACCTATATTTGACTGAAAAGATAACCTGGTCTGATCTTATGGTCAGATCGGCTAGTGAATCGACAAGACGTGCTGATAAAACTTAGTGGTTGCATATATTTGTCCAGTTAATTATATGCATTTGTAACTAGATACTATATTAAATTATAAGTTCTCTGCTCAATGTGGTCAATTGTCAATTACTGTAATTAATAATTGACCACAGACGAGTGGGGATATGGAAAGTTAAAGGGACATTACCCTGTCAGACTGTTTCCTTTTGGGCTGGTACACATTTTTTTCCAGGCTGACTGTTCACCACTAGCAAGCAATTGGCTAGGACGAATCACTGTTGGACATGAAAAAATTAGCCACCAGTTTGGTGCAACCGATCATCAATTCGTCTGATTCAGAGGAATGGGCAACCAACATCAACCATGTCTGCCAACAAAAACACCACCATTTTTTCACTCAGAACGACCAATACACATGAGATGAGATTTGTCCTGACCGTTCGCCACTAGCCAGTAGTCATCCAGGACAAATCACTATCGATCACGGTTCCATAGGGCAGTGGTTCTCAAACTTTTTCAGACTGTGGCACACTTAGCAATTGGAAATTTTCTCGAGGCACGTCTGTGTTCTTAATGTTGGATGTAAAGTTGTAATTACCCATATTTTATTTAAATGTACAATGTAATTTACAATGTAAATTGTATTCATATCGATTTGTTGCACTACATTGACTGGTGTTATTTTATCTTAATATATATTTTTAGAGTAGAAAATAACAAAAATGTAAGTTGCATTGGTAAAAATATTTCCACTACCAAAAAGTAAAAGAAAAAGTAGAGATCTGAGCATCTTTGACCCATCCAACAGCCAATCAGTAGACATTATTGTTAGGAACATTCCAAGGATGTGGTGCATCCTGGGAAGAAGAAGGACCGTTAGAACCTGAAATGTTAGCTCACTAATGTCAACAGCAGGGAACGAAATCTACATATTCTCTTCCATTTTGAAAAATCTGTTGAATAACTAGGTATGCATTACACAAAATAACAATTTAACAAATACTGATAATTTCCACTAAACTGTCCCTTTAAGAGGATCAGCAGAGAAAAGAAAGCAGGGGTGAGGGAGCGGGAGATGTATAAACAAAGCAGTGTCCATGGTGAGGCTGTGCAGAACACATAAGAGTCACAGGCACTATAAAAAGGCAGTGAGAAAGGAGGGTGGGGGGAATTAGGAGCACTCACTAAACATTAATAATTTAATGACAAAGCAAGCACAGATACATATGTGTGTATCACCACTTCTCTCAAATTGTAGTTTCAGATAATGTAAAGTTGTTTGTGTGAGTATAGTGACCCTTTAATGACAATCTTTTGACTGACAATCATATTAGCTTCGTGTACTTAAAGAAAAGGGAAGCAATACTGACCAATGGAAATTTTTTCAGGAACAACCAACCACAACACTGATGGTGGCAGTTTGTCCGGCATTGTAGTCAGTCATTTTTGGACCCCACACCTTGGCGATGTTTGGGCGAATCCAACGTGTATATGGCCACCTTCAGCACAAATTTCAGTTGATCCAACCTTCTTCAATGGGTTGTGTGAACAGCTGAAACTTTGCCTGCGCTTTTTTTTGACCGAATAATGATCAGTTTATTGATTGGCAATCTGACAGTCCGAAGCATAAGGTCAAAATTTGGCGTAGAACAAGTCTATTGGTTTCTTCTATGTACGCCTGCGACCGATCTCTTTTGGCCATTCATCCAGATCAAACAAACAGTCGATCAGGTATGCTGGTAAATCATGTCCGATTATACAGTTTCCTATGGGACCGCACAAATGGTTGCAGTGAACTGTCAGGCGCGGCTACATTTGCTGCGACCAACAGTGATTTGATCAGGCCCGATTGCTCGCTAGGGGCAAACGGTTGGCCAGGATAAATGTCATCCTGCATGTATCCAGAATTAGTTGGCCATACACCTTGACATTCTTTAGCAAATCCTCATGATATCAGCAAGGTGTATAGGGATCGTTTGGTGTATATATCCTTTAGAGGGATCGTCTTGTACTAACCATGACTGACTGACCTCCTTGCAGAGTATGGGTTATTCGTCACGGTAGTGTATGCCTTTGCCACTCCATACTGCTGAGAGGTTGTATTATCTGTCGGTATATACAAGACAATTGTATATGTATATATGTGGCCTTAAGGCCAGAACTTCCCTCCTGATCCTCTCTTTCAGCTCATGATCCAAGAAATAGACTTGTCACCCTGCCCTTCCCCATCATACCCAATTCTCAGTCAGTGACGTTAAACTTTCAGGATTTTTCAATTTGGCTTTAAAAAATATAGGGGGCTTATAAAATTTGTGACATGCTGCATGGTTCTGCAGAAACATTTTGCAGTGGCTTCAGTAATGGGCCATACCATTATAAAAATAGGAAATGTTCTGTGCTTAGAACCTTGGCATTTTCACAAGGTATATGAACCAAAAAGGGTTGGAACATGAGAACATTGAGCCCCATATAAACAGCAAACTGTGGGAAGCAACTTTGGGATCACATAATTCAGAATAAATAAGAATAAACATTAACCCCAGTAGGGTTTCTATAGGTACCGTAAATATTTACTTTTTTATATTACATTTACTAGTTAAGGGGCCTCCCTACGACTTGGGGGGGGGGGGCAAAAGCTTTTATGGTTCTACCTAAAATCAGCAGTTAAAAAAAACATCAATCCAGCACTGGAGAGAACAAACAAACACTTCTCATCTAGTTACCTGCCCTATTAAGTGCTGTTGGTTAAAGTGCATTATGATTCACAATGATGAGTGACAGCGGAATGCATTTCTTAGCTTTCTGGCATGCAAAGTATCGGATCTATATATCCTGCCAAAAGACAGGGCAGAACAAAGTGCCCGGGGGGAGATTCCATTATTGGATTTTGTATGTGTTCCAAGCAAAGTTGTTATGCTTTGATTCTCTACAGATTCCATTCAATACTATGAATACATGTTAACTGTAATAGGTACAATGTATTTTTTTTGTGTATGAGAATTTCTTTCTTTTCCTTTTCAAACACACACACAACAAGTAAGAGTGAAATACGAAGACGTTAATCTGTAAAGAGAACACAAATACTGTAAATACATAAAAAGGTTTTAAAATCGTTAAGATCTCAAAGTATAATTAGCAGTACGATACCCAAGTGCCGTTGAAGCCAGTGTTAGCCACAGGCAATAGATAACTTGTTACCCAAATTAGCTTATAATAGCTTTCAATCAAATAAAAATATCGGATTGCCTGGAGGTCTCTCTACAGGCAGGTAAACTACCCAATTAGAACATTCCATACATTTTGAGGTATTTATCATTATCGCTTCTGTCCCCTAACAGGGTGCCAGTGAAGAATGTGGTTTGGGGACAACCAATAAACTGCGACAAGACAACTTGATTTACATCATAAGAGGGGCAAAAATGTATAAACCCATAACAACCAATCAGCTTTCCGATTTTAATAGTCTTTTGCAGTCAGACATAATCTGATTGATTTCTTAGTTAATAGCATTGGCAAATTTATTATAGAAGCCTACATATCTCCTTTTCTTGTCTATCCTAATAGAGAGTAAAGAAGGGTACCCACCATGCTATCGGTCAGTCAGCCTGAAAAAATTGCATGGTGTGTGTGTGGGCAGCCTCGTCTGAAATCAGTCGCCCCTTTATCTGGATACAATGTACGGGTGAGCGGTAAATGGCAAGATCGGACAAAGCAAACTGCAGGCTGCAACCAACAGTGAATTGTCCCAGCCGACTACGCGCCAGTGGCGAACAGTCAGACGGGATGAAAAATTGCATAATGTGTACCCAGCCTTAGACTTGCAGCTGAGGGTAAATTCAGATTGTCTAAACACATTCACAACACTAACATCCACCACCTAAGTGATCTTAAATGCAACATTAAAAACTTTAAAAAAAGAAAAAAAAAAAAAAAGCTCAGCACTTAAATGTAACATGACCCCCCCTTACCATATTTTGCTATTATAATCAGCCTCCAACTTGATAACTAGCCTGCATTGACTTGCATAAAGGTGATATCATCGGCTTTAATCACTACACATTTAATCCTTATCACAAAAGTATTCATCTTAGTATCTCAGACAGAACCACCTTTAGGGCAATGTTCACTATATCCTCTCATGCTCCATAATATACTTCTACATAAATTAAGCTTCACACAATCCAAACAATAAATATTATTGTAGTTGTTAGCAGAAGGTTGAAGGTGAGGCTGGATGCTTACATTCAATATGGGTGAGGGATTTATAAGGAACTGCAGTCATGTCATAGGCCTTTTTATAGAAATAATAATGAGCAATGCAGTTTCCAAAGTCCCAGATATTGTCATAATATTTGTGCAAGTTTACACATTATTAAAAATACAGAGGGATTTTAAGGTGGCATACACATTGCCGATATTGGGTAAATTCCGTTTAACCAAAATCAATCGACTGCAATGCCTACGAATGGCCATTGTCAGCATTACGGTCATCAGCCGGTATCGGCTCACTTAACTTTGAGTAAAGCGAGCCGATATTACTGGTCTGTGCATGGCCCCACAGCCGGTCGATTCCCATACCACCTATGGGTGATCTAATGAGTTTATGTGTGCAGGCAAATACCAAGGTGATCTGTCTGCACGATGCGATAGAGATCACGTGTTACATGTTTAGTTGCATGTTTATAATTATTAAATTATAAAGCCTTCCAACCATGTCAAGGTAACCCCAGTCTGGAAGGTCCTCACTAATTATGCAATTGCTTTTTCACTAATTATCCTGATTGCTTTTCCTTTCTCGAGCCTATGCAAAGGAAGATGCCTTCCATCCAGTGTTTCATATTAAAGCATAAGACTTCCAATTAAAAGGCCAAATGTATCTGCTGAGAATTTGTGAAGTTTTGTGTCTATGGCCCCCTTTAGGAAGGTGATTTTCTAATGGTAAACGAAGGTTGAGGCCACTGGCCATGATGGTATTTACCTCTGTTCTAAAATATCATATCCCTACGGTTGCTAGGCCACTATATATAACTGACTATTACTGTCTTGTATTGAGAGTCTGGAGAATTGTTAGCATGATGCTATTATTCATTATTCTCAGTTGCAGACGAGGTAGCTATAGACCTGTCAGTTTTGATTACATGTGCTGAAACAGAGCATTGTTAAACAGGAATTCTTCTAATGCTGGCTGCTTGTGCGGTAAATTATCAATCCATTCTTGGAGTTTTCTTAAAGGAGTAGTTCATTCTAAGCCAGTATACTGTAGGGCAGAAACCAATGGAGCAAGAGAGGAGCAGCGATGAACTACATTGTATGTCTCTGCCCTAGAAAAGTTGGTAGAAAGAGTGAAAGTAACTGCAGGCAACCCCCCCCCCCCATATTGTTCATTGGCTGTGTGTGCAGATATTTAAATAATGTACGTTTGTTCCTCTGCACTATATTAACCTGTTTAAAGTTGTGCAGAGTTCTTATGTACTAGTGCACAGTGTATGAGGGAGGCTGAGCACAGGGCTTGCTGTAGATTTCCCCCAAGGTACATATGAAGGGCCATATCTATAAAGGATCAATATCGGTAAATAAACTTTACTGGTTGCATTGTTATTTTTACTACGTGTCACACCGTGGTCATACAGTATTGATTGTTATCAGTATTTTATGCCGCATTGTTATTTTACAGGTATTGATCCTTTTTAAATTCACCTTCAGTTAGAAATAACTTATATTTATTTATTATAGCATATTATACATTAGTTCCTGTGATGATGCAAGATGACGTAAGATGATCTTTGCACATAAAGAGCGGTGTTCCGTTCCAGTGCAAAAACACTCTTCCCACTCTGAAGGCCAAACCACCAATGTCATTGTTTACAAAGCACATAAACATTTTTTTAGTAATCAACGCAAATATAAATGGCAAAAACTATCCAACAGCGCCACTAAGTGGCCAAAATCTCTTATTTGTTAATAAAAACATGGTCTAAGGCTGAGGCCCCACTACAACGCACCAAATTGTGCACACAACAGCGAGCGTTATCGCATGTGGCAGCGTGTGATTTCTGCATGTCGTTCCGCGTTTGCACATGCGTTTTTGTATTATTAACGTCAATACATACAGGTAAAGGACATTCCTTACAAGATCATATATTGTACATTTCATTATTTTCCTTCCTGATTATGTTTGAACAAGTATTGACATATCAATTCGCTTATTACCGTTTTATCCATATGTGTTAATTGTATACGTTCTATACAGATTTTAATAATTATAACATTTTCCTTTCCCCCCCTTATCTTCCCCCTTTATCCATATATGTACTTTATCGTTATTTACTATATACAAAAAACCTTTAAACAATAAACCATTGTTAAACCATTAATTGGGCTATGTTCGGACTCTGCACAGGTGACTATGGGTCTTCGGTGTAGCATAAACAGTAGGGGCCAGTATCATGGATTATTCTGTTACTTATATCTGACCCTTATATCTGTTACTTATATCTTACTTTTATCTGACGCTTGGGCATTTTCTTTTGGAGTCTTTTGGTAGGGGAGGACATTATTGATAAGATTTAACCATTGGGGTATATCTGGGGTTTCAGACGCCATCCATTTGGTAGTGATGGCTTTCCTGGCGTAGAAGAGGGTCTCTCTGAGCAGAGTGGATTTATATCTGTCCAGCATATCATCAAGTATTCCCAACAACAGAAGTTTACTGTCTAGTGGTATACGTACATTCAAAATTCTGGAGAGTGACATAGTTACTATTTGCCAAAAGTGTGAGATCTTGGGACAGTCCTATATTAAGTGCCAGAAGTCTGCTCCTAGGCTTCCACACTTAGGGCAGCTATCAGATTTGGAGTTTATTCTAACGGGGTGCTTATATGACTGGTGGAGCCTGTTATTGGCAGCAAGGGAAACTAAGCGTCTGACTCCAGTCATCTGATTCCAACGTAGGAATGTACTTTGACCACTTTCCCATAGTATTTTCAACATACAGCAGTGTTTTACATGTGATAAGATAAGTATAGATTTTTGATATTAACCCCTGTAGGCCCTGGGTTCGCAGTATTCCAATGATAGGGTGATTTGTCAGTGGTAGTGTTAAAGAGCCAAATTGGGCCTTACAGCAATGTCCAATTTGTAGATATCTGAACATATACAGTGAGATTCAATAAAAGTTCTCATAGTTTGAAATGGTGCTAATTTTGCCCCAACCAATCAGATCATATTTAACATTTGAAAGCGAACATCTGATTGTTTAGGGTAAAATTAGCAACATTTTAAACGATAAGAACTTTTATTGAATAACCCTGATAGTGTGCCGTTAGGTTATAGCTTGACTGTAACTTTTCAAATGAGAGGAATTGACTATCACCAAATATTTGGCCTAGTTTGGTAATCCCCACCTTGACCCACTCCTCAACTCCATAAAATGCATATACTTCTGGAAATGCATGGTTACTCCAGAGTGGGGTGAAGGGGAAAGGTTCTTGGATTTCTATTTTTGTAAGGACATCTTTCCATACCCACCAAAAGTGAATATGTGTATCGAGGACAGTTCCTGACCCCACTATGTGTTTACGTGGCATATGCAGAAAGGCTAGAAAATCACCAGTGAGGTATTGTGACATTTTTTCAGAGACAGTTAATTTATCCGGATAACTTATCCAATTTTGCACATATCTAAATTGTGAAGCCAGATAGTATAGGCGCATGTTGGGTAGTGCCAGACCTCCATTCTCCTTGGTTTGTTGCAAGGTAGTAAGCTTTATGCGCATTCTACCTGAGCCCCATAAAAAAACTAGACAATATACTATTTATCGACACAAAAAAGTGTTTTGGTATATATGTTAAGGAGGGTTGCACACTATACAGTATTTTGGGCAAGATTATTATCTTAACAAGGTTTACCAATCAAATTTAAAGGTAAATTTTCCCATATTTTTAGGTTTGTTCTCACCATGGCCAGCAGGGGTGCTATATTAAGTTCATAAAAATGGGATATTGTTGCAGGTATTGTCATGCCCAAATATTTGAATGACGCAGCCACCAGCAATTGGCCTGGCTATGGTTGAAGTGAGGAGGGTTAAACATCCAGTGAGCCAAACCAAGTACCGACTTCTGCCAATTCATTGCAAGGCCCGAGTAAGTTCCAAATGTATCTATTATTTGCATACCTGTGGTTAATGGGGTACTCTCACTCCTAATCGGAAACCAGTTATTAAGGGGTGTATGCGGATCTGTATTGCCAATGCCTCAAGTGCTATGGCAAAGAGATATGGGAATAATGGGCACCCCTGCCTGGTGCCTCTATATAGATTGAACTGTTTAGATTTGGTGCCATTCACACATACGGTTGCTTTTGGATACATATATAGTATTTTTATCCATTTCATAAAGTGTTCCCCAAATCCAAATTTTTTAAGGAAAGCCCATAAATAGTCCTATTCGACTGAATCAAAGGCTTTGTGAGCGTCTAATTAGACCATTATATTTCTGCCTGTGTTATCATGGTCTACTACCAGTTGTTTGAGGACTTTGCGTAGGTTTGTGGTAGTCGATTTCCCTGGCATAAAGCCTGATTGGTCCTCATGTATTATGGTTTGTATTTTCTTTTGAAGTCTATTTGTTAGTAATTTAGCAAGTATTTTGTAGTCTGAATTCAATAGTGAAATGGGTCTATAGGAGCCACACTCTGTAGGTTCTTTACCTGGTTTTTTTAAGTAGGATTATATTGGCATTCATATAAAAAGTGAGGTAGTTGGTTTGCATCATATGATTGTTGATACATCTCTAGTAGATGCGGGCCAATGGTGTCATTATACCTTTTATATATATCTATAGGAAAGCCATCTGGGCCCGGTGCCTTCCCAAAAGGTCCGATTGCTGATGGCTGTTTGTACTTCTTCAAGTGTGAATGGTGAATCTAGATAAATTCGGTCTTGTGCCTTCAATTGGGGGAAGTGTATGGTCTGTAAATAGTCATCTATCACCTATGTGTGTGTGTGTGTGGATTTAGATGTGTACAGTTTTGGTAAAAGCTTGCAAAGGTGTGTAAGATGTCAGGTGTGGAAGTTACTTGCGTGTTATTCTCGGCATTGAGGGCAATGACAATGTTTGTTGTGACGCATCTGCTCTGGTGAGGAATGCTAGTAAGCCGTTTCATAGTATGATTGTCGTAAGAATCATTTTCTTTGGGCTTTTTCTTTTAAGACTGTCATATTGCCTAGAGACTGACTGCCATGTCTTCCTGAGTGCGTCTGTGGGGTTTTCTATATAGTTAGCCTCAGCTATGTTTACTGAGATTGCCAATTCGGCTTCTTTTTCGTTAGTGATTCTCTTAATGTAGGATACTGTAGCATGTAGGCAGCCTTGTATATACACTTTAAATGAGTCCCATTTGATTCTGTATGATTCTGGGCCTAGGTCTGTTTCAAAATACATTTCTAGTTTCTCTTGAATGACGTCTGGTTGTGGAAATAAGGAAATCCAGAAAGTGTTGAATCTCCAGGGCCTTGTCTCATTTATTCTGCCTGGGAAAGTTATGGTGAGTAAAATGGGGGAGTGGTCTGATATATCTCGTGGGAGGTGAGCTATATCTTTAAAGGGACAGTTCAGTGGAAATGATCAATATTTGTTAGATTGTTAGTTTGTGTAATGCCTTCTTAGTTATTCTACATATTCTCTCCCATTTTGAAAAATCAGTTGATTTCATACCCCTTGCTGTTCCTTGCTGTTGACATTAGTGAGCTGACATTTTAGGTTTTAACGGTCCTTCTTCTTCCCAGGATGCACCACATCCTTGGAATGTTCCTAACAGTAATTTCTACTGATTGGTTGTTAGATGGGTCAAAGATGCTCAGATCTCTTCTGAGCAACTGAATCAACCCAGGTGCTGGGTCAAGGGCAAAACCATAACGGTCTCTACTAGGGGTCCTGCAAACAGGAAGTCAGTAATTCCACCCACTTTTTCTGTAAATAGGGTGTGGTTGTTTTGAGTAAGTGGATTTCCTGCAGACATACAATGTCTGGGTCATGCTTTTTTAAAAATGAATGTACCAACATACATTTTATGTGGTCAGGCCTCTCACATTTCATGTGATGATTTTTAGTTGTGAGCTCATATTGTGTTTGGAGTGTGTGACCATAAGCATCCTGCTTTGATAAATGTTTTGAAGTTTGGTTTAACATAACTAACATATCCCCAACTCCCCCTCTTCCTTCCCTGAAGGCAACTATAAGCCTTACAATCCCATATACAAAGAAAAAACATTAGCATTAACTTTTGAAGGTGGCACACTAACAGGGTTATTCAATAAAAGTTCTTATTGTTTAAAATGGTGCTAATTTTGCCCCAACCAATCAGATATTTTTTTTTTTTTTTATATCATTTGTTTTTATTTTGTTTTACAACAATATATATAAACATTGTAAACAATACAGTTTGGTTTTTCACATATATAAACATTGTATATTAATTTAAAAGTATTATATTTTTACATACAATCTGGAGTGAATTGTGAAGTCATTTATATAAACTCGTATCTATAAATGCTTTACTTTTGTAGAAAACATTTGGATTTTGCATATTTTAGAAATAAGAAAAAAGAAAACAAACAATTACCAAAAACAATTGTAAAGTTAGTTGTGCTATCCAGTATTAACGTTTGGGGTTCACATTTTCTTGTATTTTAATGATCTATTGTCTATATACCATGCTTCCCATTTCCTATAAAATATTGGGAATTTCTGTTGGGTTATTGCATATGCTTTTTTCATATGACATGTAGTAGTTTAGTAAGGAAAAGATTTCTTCCATTTTTGGGGTTTTATCAGTTCTCCAGTATTTACGTTTGAAAGTCATAAATGTGTGGTATATGATAGTTGCCATATTTTCTGGCAATTTATTAAGGCCTAACAGAGCTAGAGTGGGTTGGGCTGGAATTGTAACCCCAAGGAGATTGGTCAAAAATTTACACACTTTATACCAATATTTCATGATTTTTGGACATGTCCACCATATATGTAAAGCAGTGCAATTTCTCCAGCATTGAGGAGAATATGACGTGAATCATTTGGATATTTCATATGGGGTTAAATGAAATCTATAAAATATTTTTTTGTCTGTTTCCCATAATGAAAGACATCTAGTCATTTTGAAATGTGTGTATAATGATTCTTTCCATTGGACTAGGTCTATATTCTTGTGTAGTTCTTGTTCCCATCTGTTCATACATGGTAGTAGTATGGTCTCGTTTTTTTGATGTAGTTGTTGGTATATTATAGATATTGCTTTCCTCATATTTTCCAGGTTAGTGGAGTATTCTATCAGAGCGTTGTTGGAGTTCTCTTCTAATACTGCTTTCTTTTTAATAAAGCTTATTATTTGATTATATTGTAACCATTCTGATTTCTTTATATAGAATTTTTTTTGTACTTCATCAAATGGGAGAAATGTATCATTTTTGATTAGATCTGAGAGAAGTATTGGATTAATATTGCTCCATTGTTTGATATTGAGATTAGGTATATTGTATATTAAGCTACCAATTGTTATAAGTTGTGTAAGGGGGGTTTTGAGTTTATGTGAGTTAATGATTTCTTTCCATATTTTCAGGGTGGTCTCTACTGATGTCAGAGGAAAACATGGTAGTATTGGATTGAACACTAAAGCTCCGAGTAAGGCTGGTAAGTTTTTATTTTCAATACTGTTTTCTTCCATGTCTACCCATTTTTTTTGTTCATTTTTTTGTGCCCAATAGAATCTAGACTGTTCTAATATTGCTGCTAGGTAATAGTCTCTAAAATGTGGGAAGGCTATACCTCCAGTTTTTTTCGATTTAGTCATAGATAAATTATTTATTCGCGCCTTCTTTTTTGCCCACATAAAGTTATTTATTATTTTGTTTAATGTTTGGAAAAAGATATTTGGTATTTGGATTGGTAATGTTCTGAATTTATAGAGCAATTTGGGGAGTAAGATCATTTTTAACATATTGGTTTTATTCAACCAGGAAAGATATTTGGTTGACCAGTGTGATAATATTTTTTGTGTTTCTGCTAGTATAGGTTCGAAGTTATATTGGTATATTTTCGAAGAATGGTTTGTTAATTTTATTCCCAGATATGTTATGTTGTCTGGTTACCATTTATAGGCATATTTGGCTTTAAGAAATATTTGTAATGTATCTGAAATTTTTATGGGAAGAATTGAGGATTTCGTTTCATTAATTTTATAATAAGAGATATGGCTGAATTGTTGTAATATATTTTGTAAGTGTGGTAAAGAAGTTAATGGTTTGGTGATAGTGAGAATGATGTCGTCTGCGTATAGGCCAATTTTGTGTTCTCTCTTTCCTATTTTTATTCCCTTAATACATTGGTTTGTACGGATTTTTTCTGCTAATGGCTCAATTGCTAGATTAAATTCTAGAGCAGAAAGAGGGCAGCCCTGTCTTGTGCCGTTAGTAGCATTAAATGAGTTTGATAACATATTTCCAATGTGTACTTTCGCTGTCGGGTTTGCGTATAATATCATAATCGCTCTTTTTAGCCATCCTGTAATATTATATTTATCTAATATGATATCTAAATATGTCCAATTGATCCGATCGAAAGCTTTTTCAGCATCTAGGGTAAGTATAATTGTTGAAATACTTTTGTTGTTTGCCCAGTCTATTATGGTTATTATTTTTCTTGTGTTGTCTCCAGGTTGTCTTCCTTGGATGAATCCTACCTGGTCTGCTGGTATTCTGGTAAGTATATTTGTATTCTTGAGGCTAAGATTTTTTAATACATTTTTAGGTCTGTATTTAATAGTGAGATAGGTCTAAAGTTTGAAGTTTTAGTGGGTTCTTTATCTTGTTTTGGTATTGGGATAATGATGGCTTGTGTCATTTCGGGTTGGGAATTCTTTCTCAATTGCGTTATTATATACTTTTAATAAATATGGGGTTAACGTGTCTAGATATGTTTTGTAGTATTCATTAATAAATCCATCGTGTCCTGGTGCTTTATTGTTTGGGAGGGCAAATATGGCCTTATTAATTTCAGATTTTTGGATAGGGTTGCTAATATTTTGTAATTGTGAGTTGGTTAAGGATTTAAATTTTATAGTATTAAGAAACATTTGTATATTTTCTTTATTGGGTTGTATTGTATTGGGGTCTGTATTAAGGTTGTAAAGTTTAGAATAGTAATTTGCAAATAAGTTTGCTATGTCTTGGGGATTATATATCGTGCCTTTTTTTTCTTCTTGTATAAAGGATATTTTTGTTTTGGCTATATGATTTTTAAATTTGCTAGAAGCTTGTTTGTTTTCGGGGCTTGTGAGTACCGTATATACTGGAGTATAAGCCGAGGTTTTCAGGCTTTAAAAATATCCTGAAAACCGAACCTCGGCTTATACTCGAGTCAAGTCCTTACCTTGCAGTCGCAAGTCCGGAGCAGTCAGGAGAGCCAGTAGAGGAAGCAACATAGGCGCGCACACGTAAGCACAAGCACCGTTGTTACGCACCTCCTCTCAACAACCGGAAGACGCGCGTAGGTCTAACCCGAGGGGTTTTCAGGTTTTGTTTGATACTGGGAGCTTTATGGACTTGGTTATTTTACTACCGGGTGAAGACGGACTGTGCGAACTGCTTACCTTGGAGACAGCCAGGACTTTCTTTAGGTACCTATCTATCGGGATGCGTGAGTAATTATCTATGTGGAAAGCTTTGTTGCCCTAGTACACAAGCCCCGGTAGGACATATTCATGTGGGATTTTGCTGCCCCTACACAGTGGCCCTGGTGTGATATATTGGATGCCATTGGAGTTGCCCATTGTTGTTGTTGAATATCAGACTCAAGTTTTGACTTTAGGTGGCCATTTTTCTCCCGATTATCTGAACCGGCATTGTGGGTGTTGTATATTGGGAAGTGGGCAGGAGAATTGTTATTTATGGTAATGTTAGCTAATTTCTACCCTCGACTTATACTCGAGTCAATCAGTTTTTACTAATTTTTCAGGTACAAATAGGTACCTCGACTTATACTCGGATCGACTTATATTCGAGTATATACGGTAATAGCTTAATTTTAGTCTGCGTGTAAATTTATCAAACTCATGCATGTTGTATTGATGTAATTGTAGTTTTTTAGTTTTTGTAGTTGGTGGTATATTTCTTTTGTTGGTGTGTTTTTGTGGGTTTCTTCTAAGGATCTTATTTGATCACAAATTTCTGTTCTATATATTATTGTTTTTTTCTTGAGTGTCGATGCCATTTTAATAAGAATGCCTCTCATATACGCCTTGTGAGCATTCCATATCGAGAATGGAGATATATCTTCTGTGTCGTTTAATTCAAAGTATTTTTTAAGTTCTAAATTTATTTGTTCTTTATATTCTGGCATGTTTAGTAGATAGGGATTTAGTTTCCATAAGTATGTGTCATTAGCATTGTTATTCTCTTTGATTGATATTGTTACGGGTGCATGGTCTGATATAGTTCTTATGCCTATGTTTGCACTTTCTGTTCTTTGTAATAACCATTTGTCTAATAATATCATATCGATTCTTGAAAAAGTATTGTGTGTTTTGGAATATATGGTGTAGTCTTGATCTAAGGGGTGAAGTGATCTCCATGAGTCATAGAGGTCTTTAAGGCTGTTTCTCACTGTGTTATCTGGATTTCTTTTTTGTTTGCATGTTGAGTCTATGTGATTATCAAGAGTTAAGTTGAAGTCACCACATATTATTAAATTTGGATGTGGTTGTTTTTTAATTTTGTTAATTATCTTTTTGATAAATTTGTTTTGCTCTGTGTTGGGTGCATATATATTTGCTATTGTGTATTGCTTGTTATTTATGTTGCAATCTAGTATTACATATCTTCCTGATTTATCTGTTATTACCTGATTTTCCTGAAAAGCTATGGAGTCTTTAATTATGATGCAGGTACTTCTCTTTTTATTCATATGTGGAGTGGTATATTTTAGAGTATTTTGTATGGTGAAAGAGATGTGTGTATTGTGGTTGGAGATGGGTTTCTTGTAGGCAGATAATTTCTGCCTTGGTATTTGCGATTTCCTTCCATATATTATATCTTTTATAGGGAGAATGTAGTCCTCTAATATTGTAAGTCAATATTTTAATTGTCATTTAAGTATATTTGTGGGGTTTGGATGAAGATTCTTATATATGAATTTACATTTTCTTTTTCTTTTGATTTGGTATATAGATTGTATTTTAAAGGTTTGTTTTTTTTGTAGGTATGTATTGATCAGATTACCCAGATTAGTAGCACATATGCATTTTTTTGCATTTCCTATTCTAGTATCCAGATGTATAAACAACATCAAAACATATACATAATTCCAAGCAATTTTAAACATTAGCTTGTATTTTACCTTCTGTTTCTTAGATTCAAAATTTATAGCTATCAACATTAAAATTATAACATTAAACATGAAGTAAAGTTTAACCACTTCTCGTATGGTAACTCTGGAGCATTATACTTTGCTTACCATTATCTATTAAAAAAAAAAAAAAAATTATAGGTCATTGTCACAATCCCTCCGGGATACATGGCATCTGAAATGTCCGTGAGCAGAGTCCAGAGCTTGTTAGTCCAAATATGAAAAGTCCAAATAATAGTTCCTGCGGTAAGCCAATACGGTCCGTCCTATTGGCTTGATGTTATTGTAGATGTTATGACAGACTCCTGAGCAGAGACCCAATTCCAATTTTATCCTTTGTCAGAAAATGGGAGGGGTCTGGTCCCTAGAGGGATGGACTTGGTTCTGCCCCGAAGGTTGGTTCCTAGTTTTGGAGGGAATTTTAAATATCCAATTCCCCTCCAGTCCATAATCTGTGAACCATACATGTCACATTCAAAATAATATCATGATGGTCCATAACTAATTTTACCCAACAGAACAAGACCAAATATGACACCTCTGATGGATTGTAGGCCTAGGAAGGATAATATCTCAAGTTTGGCTTGGGCTATGATATTATGTCAGGTATCTATAGATGCAGAATTAATTACTGGTTAAACTGGGGGTATTTATGAAAACCTGAAATAATTCTACATCCTGAATTATTAAGGAATATGAATTACCTTTGATCTGCCAGCTGGTTTCTGCTGTGTTCTGTACTAAGAGATTCCCTGCTGTTTTGGTGTCTACCAGTCTGGGACAGTGTTTGTATATTACAGGGGCTTCACACCTTGCCCCTTTGAAGTCAGACCTCTTGCTAGGTCAGCTAACAACACCAAATGGCATTGCCTATGGGAAAGAAAGCTCAGAGCTTACAACTGAACGTGAATTAACCCTGTGACAGGGAACAATGTGGGAGCTGCCATACTGCTGGATCATGCCAATATGGTGAGATAATTGAAAATTAGGAGTGCAATTTCAGATATGGTCTATGTTGTTTTACATTGCACACCTGGTCGTCACAGTCATATCTTTCTTTTTACTTATTTTGCTTTCGGGGTTACCGTCTAGGGATACCTTGTAATTCAACATTATAATCTTACACATATCATTGATTGTTTAAAATAATCATAGGGTACCGTTGTTTGGATTAAGAGTTGGTTTTTATAGTTTGTTCTTGTAATAGCATTTTAGTGTTGGTGACTATTTAAATTGGTTGTGGGGTACCGTATAATTATTTCATGTGCATTATATACACTACATTTACTTTCCTATATTTCCAAATCTTTTTCCTCCTAAATATACAAGGTATACGTATTGTAGTCTGCCCATATAGGGTTAAATAACTTTCAGATTAACCCTTATGTTGGCCTCTATATTAACATCTCTTTATCTTGATTAAATATACATTTTACCTTTAGTATTCCTAGGACACTGTTAATTGTTATACCTATACAAGATTATGCATTTCTTAGTTACACCAATTGTTTTACCGTAGTTTCAAAAAAAAAAACAAAAAAAAAAAAACAACCATATTTTTATAATTCGTATATCCCATATTGTTACACTCAGGGTTTCTTCCGCCCTGGTTATTTTTCCATATTTCAATATTATCTTTTACACTTTGTGCTATCTTTCGTCCGTTTTTACCCATCCCTTTCTCCCCCCCTTCTGGATTTCGTTTTTCTTTTTGATTTCCTTTGATTGATGATCATAGGGTATCATTTCAATGTAGTATTCTCCTAGTCAACATTTTGTTAAATAGGATCCAATTTTAAACCTTCTACCTCTATGACAGAAAAGAAAGAAAAGAACAGAGAAGGTCTTAAATCGTTGCAAAATGTTATTTATTTATGAATTTTGTGCTTTAAGTGTTCCTTTGTTGGTTTGGTATTTCTCTGTAATGGGGTTTCCTTTGGAATAAATGCTCTCTTGTTTCCCTTTCAACATAGTAAACTTGAGGATTCCTCTTTGAGTTGTAAATTCCAGTATATGAAAATCCTTGTGAATATTTTTCTAAGCGAGGATTGTCCCTTTATTATTTCAGTTCTTAGTTATAGGTGTTAGTCTCTATACCTTTCAAAGGATGTGTTTCCAAATTTCCATTCTTTGTTAAGTTTTTTTGGTGGGGCGTTTAGATTAGGTGAAGTATTAGGTGATCCGGAGTCAGATCTCCAATTTCCCCATTTTTTTAATAGGGTTGATGCTTCTTCTGTTGTTACTGAGTGCTGTGAGTCTCCATAATAAATGTTAAGACGAATGGGAAAACCCCAAACATATCTTCTCTTTCTTGACCTTAAGATGCTTGTTACTTCAGAGAACTGCTTTCTCTGTAATATGGTTTCTGGTGCTAAATCAGCCAGAAATTGTATGTTTTGATATTCTTGTGGGAGAGATTTTGCATTTCTCATTTCTCTTACCAGTTTGTCTTTTATTTGGAAGAAGTGCATTCGGAGTATAGTGTCCCGGGGTGCACTGTAGGGGGCTGCTTTGGACTTAGGTAGTCTATGTATGCGGTCGACTACCAGGTCAATTTCTGTGGCTTCATTTAATAGTGACTTAAACAGATCTTGTATATATTCCATTAGTTGTTCCTGTCGAACAGATTCGGGAATTCCCCTTATTTTTAAGTTATTTCTACGTGATCTATTTTCAAGATCTGTGATTTTATTTTGGAGATTAGAGACATTGTCTAGGAGCTTGCTGTGAGAGTCTACTAGTTAGTTATAGGAGTTAACGTATTCTCCAAATTTATTTTCTATATGGTTGGTTCTTTCACCAATAGATATAATATCAGCTTTAACATCCTTTAGCAATGAGGAAAAGTCTGTTATCAGCGCTTTGTGCTGTGAGACAAATAGTTCTTTCAGTATGGTGAGGGTTATTGGCTGATCGAATCCTGGAAAAGTATTAAAACATTCATTTGTATATTGGGTTATCTCCTCATGTTGAGAGCCTGAGGGGGGGGTCTCTCTGTATAGGCCCTTCTAAGTCAATCTTAACTAGTAAGGGGCTTTTGTTTGTTATGTCCATAGCTGTAGTGTAGGAGTCTTCTCCTATTTTTAAACATTGTGGGCTTTGCGGTTTGTTAAGTGCCGGACTAACCTCTGTTTTATCTTTTTTTCTAGGTGTCGGACAGTCCTGGATCTGTGTTTCTCCCTCCGATTCTATCAGTGTTTCATCTGCGTCGGTGCCATCTTTACCATGCGTGGTCTGCTGTCCTCCCGCCGAAAAGTAACAGGTACGTTTTTTTGGTTTATTTTTGTTTTTTGCGTTCCCCCCTTGGGTCATCTTGTTCCCTGGTTGTTTTTCTACCTGGGAGATGCACTTAGGTCTTTAGAAACGAAGATTGTCACGGTTGGTAAGCAGGGAATTGACGGAGCTAACTCAGCCAGCATCCACTCGGTTCCCTGGCAAGCCACGCCCCCCAGATATCATTTAACATTTGAAAGCTAACATCTGATTGGTTGGGGGAAATTAGCAAAATTTTAAATGACTGAACTTTTATTGAATAACCCTGTAAGTGCTTCTACTGAGCAAGGTTACTTGTAAATTAACATATGGTGAGCAAGATGCACCGCACCACTCTTTAACATCAGATATCTTTGCATCAGTTAAGTTTACGATAGTGGAAAGGGAGAAGACAAGAGATCAAGCGTTCAAGGATAAAGGAAGTATAGTGGTTAGAAGTAAGAGTGAGAGGTGAACACTGGTGAAACATCATGAGTTTTAGGTTTATGTACACATGTGATATTACGTCATTTATATTATTGTACTTGTTAGATTTATAAAATAGCATTCTGTCACACACAGTTTCTCGTATTTTGTTAGGTATACAATCCTTTATATTTTCCCAAAGTTTCTTATAGTACGCCTGATGTGTACTTCAGCCGTTGTCAGATCTTTACTCCTTTTAGTATTACATTACTGTGTATATCCCAGGCAGTATTTACGACATAGTTCCTTCCTTAGGTGGGTATTGATATAGGCATATTAATTGTAGTGTTATGCCTCCTGTATTTGTGCAGTCTTACTGTTTCTCTCCCCGTTTGTTTCCCAATGTTACTTCAGCAAGGGAGTTAGCGTTTCGGGAGGTATGTACATAAATTAAATCAAAGTAGTTACTTAACAGTTATGAGGATTAGTTCCTCACTGTAACAGGGAATTTTGGCACATGTTGTTCTCTTACCGTGCTCAATGTGTGTTAAGATAAGTAAATCCAGAGGTTGCAGTAGTTAAATTATCAATGTGGCAGAGTATCCAGCCACTCCAATGTGGCCACTGGGGTTTCAAAAAACTGGGTGCGACCCTTGTGGGCCACTCGAAGCTTTGCCGGGTAAACCATTGAATATATAATTCCAGCCGCCTGCAGCCTTCTCTTGGCTTCCATATAGGACACTCTGTGCTTTTGTAGCTCGATGGAGAAGTCTGGAAAAATAAAAACGCTGTTTTTCCTGATCTTTAGTTCCCCTTTGTTTCTGGCCATGGGGAGGATATAATCTCTATCCTTGCAGTTATGGAGATGGGCTATCAAGGGTCTTGGCCTGGAGCCTGGTTGTGGGGCCCTGGTTTGCTCCGAACTGATCATTGATCCATTGCTCCAAGAAGGTCTCCGGTTGTGTGCCCTCTACTCCCTCTGGAACGCCTATAAAGCATAGCTTCTGTTGCTTTGCCCTATTTTCAAGGTCGTCTGCCTTGGCCTGTAATGTAGTCATTTGGGATTTAAGGGTGCCATGTCTGAGGACATGTGTGGTAGCTGGTCCCCGACTTGAGACATGCGGCCTTCCACCTCCCCCACCCGCTGCCTAAGGGATTGCAGGTCTGCTCTGATTAGACATACACCAATTTTTACCTCCTCCATGAGAGTGGTGAGGGAGGTCTTGGTATCCAGTATGGCTTGCATTAGCTCTGCATGTCTCTGTGGGGGTGTCTGGCTTGGACTCAGGTCAGTTTCTATATCTACAATATCAGTTTGTGGGTCAGTGCTTGTTGACTGCTGGGCTGGCACAGTTCTTTGTCCACGTGCAAGGGCGCTGCCATCTTGGGCCGTTACTCGCTGGAATTTAGCCAGTCTTTCTGCCATTTCTACTGGTGTCCGGCACTTTGGCATGATTATGCTGGTTCTCATTGGGGTCCTGGGTCAGCTTGTGCTCTTTTGGGTGTTAATCTGCTAACGGGTGCTGCTCAGGATTAGTGAGTGGCACGGAGCTCCTGCTATGTGTGTCCACTCACATTTTCGCCTCGCTCCGTCCCTGTGTTTTTGTATTTTAACATTATAAAAATGCATGCGTTTGCGTAAAAAAACGGTGCACGCAAAACGGAAACGTCTCAGGTAGTATGCATCTCCTCTGCTGCTGTACATGTTAAGTATGTGCCACACAGCTGCATACAAGCTGGAAGCATCAGAACCAAGTCTGCCTGCCAGACCCGGAAGCTGCAGGGGAGACAGCAAAGTGGTAAAGTTAAAATATAGCACAAAGTGCGTATAGGGGGTTCGTAATAACTGGGTAAACATTCATTCTGAGGATGGAGATACCCTTTAATACCTCAAAGAAACAAGAAAATGCCCACACACATCAGTCTTAAGAATAAGATTTCAAATTTTATGTCAGAGCATTCCTTCCACAAACAATCAAGAAAACGTTATAATGGTTATTCACTTGCAAGATTAAAGGGAAAATGAAGTGCCCCAAACCAATCTCACTCCACTCATTGTAGCCAGGGTTTCACATGTTCCCCGGCTATGGTCATGGGAAGAAATTATGAACAAAATTTATCAAAAGTTTATCAAAAATTTAACAAAAGTTCTGATTTATCACAATGTCAATCGAAAGCAAAGCAGTTGATAAATAAAACAATATAAAAATACCTTGATACCACATATGTATTGATTAACCCAGACAAGTAGCACCAACTAAATCCAAATTTTACAGTGCCTTGTATATGTTTCACCTGTCAATTAACACACCGTGATTTTACCAACAGTAGGTACCCTGTAACCTTCTCCTTAGTAACACCGATGTGGTTATTTCAGGAAGATAAAATTAGCACTGACCTATAAGTTATGTGTCCTTGACAGGGTTACAGTCTGAATCTTTTAGGACAGATATATTTAAACTACTTTCTTTGGTCTCTGTTAACAACAATTAGCTGGAAGATCTAGATCTAATTTTAATGAAAAAAAAGTTACTACTGAGCTGAAAAAGCCACATATAAAGAATTTTAATTTAAAATAAACTTCACAGGAGATCCAACAACCTGGTAAAATTTTATATTTTCAAATGACAGCTTTATCAGGAAATGCCAGCCCTCGCTGGAGAACAGGGAGAGACTTTTAATGGACCTTGGTTGTAACTTTGAAACCTTTACACTTAAGCTGGGTACACAAATTAGTGATATAGGGCCAATCCCGTCGGTACCGACAGGATTGGCTCTATATCGCTAATGTGTGTACGGACGAAATGACCGTTTCCAAAGCCAACGAACGTTCGTCGTCAGCATCAGAAACGGTCGAACTGACCGGAAAATTTTCCGTGATCTTCGTGAGTATAGTCAGCCCTCCCGTTCATTACAGTGTTTTCAGCCCTCCAGTTCATTAGACAGTGTAGTCAAACCTGCAGTTCATTACAGTGTAGTCAGACCTCCAATTCATTAGACAGTGTAGTCAGACCTCCAGTTCACTACAGTGTTTTTTTTAGAGGGCTGACTACACTAATGAACTGGAGGTCTGACTACACTGTTTAATGAATTAGAGGTCTGACTACATTGTAATGAACTGGAGGTCTGACTACACTGTAATGAACTGGAGGGCTCACTACACTGTAATGAACTGAAGGCCTAACAACCCTGGCTAATGAACTGAAGGGCTGACAACTCTGTAATGAACTGGAGGTCTGACAACACTGTCTAATAAACTGGAGGGCTGACTACACTGTCTAATGATCTGGAGGGCTGACAACACTGTAATGAACTGGAGATCTGACAACACTGTCTAATGATCTGGAGGGTTGACTACACTGTAATGAACTGGGGGCTGACAACACTATTTAGTAAACTGGAGGTCTGATTACACTGTAATGAACTGGGCCTAACAACCCTGGCTAATGAACTGGAGGGCTGACAACACTGTAATGAACTGGAGGGCTGACAACACTGTCTAATGAACTGGAGGGCTGACAACACTGTCTAATGAACTGGAGGGCTGACTACACTGTAATGAACTGGGGGCTGACAACACTGTTTAGAAAACTGGAGGTCTGTTAGGCCTTCAATTCATTACAGTGTAGTGAGCCCTCCAGTTCATTACAGTGTAATGCACGGGAGGGCTGACTTCACGGTAATGCACGGGAGGGCTGACTTCACGGTAATGCACGGGAGGGCTGACTTCACGGTAATGCACGGGAGGGCGGCTTCACGGTAATGCACGGGAGGGCTGACTTCACGGTAATGCACGGGAGGGCTGACTTCACGGTAATGCACGGGAGGGCTGACTTCACGGTAATGCACGGGAGGGCTGACTTCACGGTAATGCACGGGAGGGCTGACTTCACTGTAATGCACGGGAGGGCTGACTTCACTGTAATGCACGGGAGGGCTGACTTCACGGTAATGCACGGGAGGGCTGACTTCACGGTAATGCACGGAGGGTGACTTCACGGTAATGCACGGGAGGGTGACTTCACGGTAATGCACTGGAGGGCTGACTTCACTGTAATGCACTGGAGGGCTGACTTCACTGTAATGCACTGGAGGGCTGACTTCACTGTAATGCACTGGAGGGCTGACATACATTGCAATGGAATGGAGGTCTGACTACACTGTAATGGACTGGGGGCTGACAACACTGTAATGGACTGGAGGGCTGACATCACTGTAATGGACTGGAGGGCTGACATCACTGTAATGAAATGGAGGGCTGACTACACTGTAATGAACTGGAGGGCTGACAACACTGTAATGAACTGGGGTCTGACTACACTGTAATGAACTGGAGGGCTCACTACACTGTAATGAACTAAAGGCCTAACAACCCTAGCTAATGAACTGGAGGGCTGACAACTCTGTAATCAACTGGAGGGTTGACTACACTGTAATTAACTGGAGGGCTGACTACACTGTCTAATAAATTGGAGGTCTGACTACATTGTAATGAACTGGAGGTCTGACTACACTGTAATGAACTGGAAGTCTGACTACACTGCGATGAACTGGAGGTTTGACTATACTGTAATGAACTGGAGGTTTGACTAAACTGTAATGAACTGGAGGGCTGATTACACTGTAATGAACTGGAGGGATGACAACACTGTAATGAACTAGAGGGCTGACTACACTGTAATGAGCTGGAGGTGTGACTACACTGTAATGAGCTGGAGGTGTGACTACACTGTAATGAGCTGGAGGTGTGACTACACTGTAATGAGCTGGAGGTGTGACTACACTGTAATGAACTGGAGGTGTGACTACACTGTAATAAATTGAAGGGCTGACTACACTGTAATGAACTGGGGGGCTGACTACACTGTAATGAGCTGGAGGTGTGACAACACTGCAATGAACTGGAGGTGTGACTACACTGCAATGAACTGGAGGTGTGACTACACTGTAATAAAACTAATGAACTGGGGGGCTGACAACACTAATGAGCTGGAGGTGTGACTACACTGTAATGAGCTGGAGGTGTGACTACACTGTAATGAGCTGGAGGTGTGACAACACTGCAATGAACTGGAGGTGTGACTACACTGTAATAAATTGAAGGGCTGACTACACTGTAATGAACTGGGGGGCTGACTACACTGTAATGAACTGGGGGGCTGACTACACTGTAATGAACTGGAGGGCTGACTACACTGTAATGAACTGGAGGGCGTGACTACACTGTAATGAATGGAGGTGCTACACGTAATGATGGAGGGTCACTACACTAATGCAAAACTGGGTTTCGGGCCTAGGCACTTCTTTCTGGCATTTAGCCACTTATTTCAAAGGTGCTCCTTCTCAGGTCCTCCACCATGGACCCACTGCTATAGCACAAGCGAATAAAGTTCATGAGAGGGGCACTCTTTCGTAAATTCAAACTTCTTTATTAGATCACATCAACACAACGTTTCAGAGACACTCTGTCTCTTTCATCAGGTGTAACCACATCCCACATGACCACCCTTTTAAAGACAACATGTGGTAGACCACTCATCCCTACCAAGGGGGAGGGGTCTGTGTTCACCATTCTCACTGCATATGCCAGTGTAAGTGTCCAAATAGTTCCATATATATCAATTGTCCATATTGTCCATAATATTGTGACGAACTTTCTTGTTTCCATTTGCATGTACACTACACTAATGATCTGGAGGGCTGAGAACACTGTAATGAACTGGAGGGCTGACTACACTGTCATGAAATGGACGGCTGACTACGCTGTAATGAACTGGAGGGCTGACTACACTGTAATAATCTAGAGGGCTGACTACACTGTAATAAACTGGAGGGCACTACACTCTTATGAACTGGTGGGCTGACTACACTCTGTAATGAACTGGTGGGCTGACTACACTCTGTAATGAACTGGGGGGCTGACTACACTGTAATGAACAGCTACACGTAATAACAGACACTGTAATGAACTGGAGGGCTGACTAACTGTAATGAACAGCTACACGTAATGAAATGGAGGGCTGACTACACTGTAATGAACTGGAGGGCTGACAACACTGTAATGAACCGGTAGGGCTGACAGCACACCCCCTTACACACATTTCCCACACTGTCACTGTTTAACATGTAACTGCTGTAACTGTGTGCTGCCTTACACAATCAATGTTACACAATGACAGGCAGTTTCTCCCAGACACCTACACTGACCAGACCTTTCCTTTGCTCCCAAACAGAAATTGGATCTTTATCCTCATGACTGACCCTCTGACCTGTTACTCTTCCCGTATCATTCCTCCCCTCCTGGGGTTCAGTAGAGCAACAGGGGAGGGTCCCTGACTGTAAGGCAATTGCTTCTGGTCTGCAGAGGCATGTATAAATAAAGTTATTGTTTTTTCAAAAACGTAACTTCCGGGTTTTAAAAAAAACTTTATTTACTACTGATACTGCTGTCTGGGACATAATAGAACCCCCCTCACGGTCCTGGTACCAACAACATAAATAAGCCAGACTGGTCCAATCACTTCCGGCATTTGCGTCTTGTTTGATTGCCCCACCCATTGCACCAATAGGAACGTGTCGCGGGTGGGCGTGTGTCTAGAGGACGGAAATATTGGCTGACGTTTCCCCGCCCCCTATATAACGCCGTGAAGGTGGAAGGTTACAGTCTCAGTTGGAAGTTACCCGGTTTACGCAGTGTCACCATGTCCGGCGCTTATATTTGCCTCAGTTCCCCAGGCTCCGCCGGTGGCAGTTTTTAAACTAACCGCAGACTTCCGGTCGGATAGTGACAGCAGGAAGGTGAACTGGGAGTGGGAGAGGTAAGGTGGTAAGGGGCACAGGGACTGCACCAATCAGCTGGCAATACCCACACTGATAACATGAATGGAGCGGCCTGCTCTGAGTGGGATTCTGTTAAATACTAATGGGAAATTCGACTATAAAATAAATTTTTGTCCTTTATGAATGCAGATATTTACAGAGGGGCTCTCCAACCTGCAGGGTCTATGGTACACACATACAGTGTTGAACGACCCCCGAGAGCGTGCACACGCATGACAAACATCTGTATCGCACCTGGTGTTGTTGATCAAAAAAACTAATGCATACAGACGTGCGAATACAGCCAAAATGGCCGTCGACGCCCGTGTGCGACGTGGGTCGTTGTTGGGTTTAAGCCGTGCATGTGTACGAGCATTAAAGCTCAACACGGGGTTGATATTTGTGAGTGATAAGGTAAATTCGATCCAATCGCTCAAAATATCGAAAACTATTTTCCCGATTGAGTAAACGGTTTATTAGAAAAGGGGAGGATCGTCCAGGCGGGAAAAACGCAGAAAGAACGAAAGCACAAGATTCGGAAGACTATTGCCTGTGTATGGCTTGCCAAAAGGTGGTTAGCGCAAAACATGTCGGACCAATTTGCATGTTTGTATTGTTGGAGCCAAAATGAAATAAAAAAGATTTTAAAGGGCATGTCCACCCTCTTTACAAAGTTTTTATATCTTTTATGGCAAACCCTTCCACCCTCAACTGCTATATTAATACTTCATAAATCTCTTCCAATCTGTACTTACACCTCCTCGTTTCTGTGCTGTTCTGTTCCGGCTCCCCTGCCCACCAGAACTGCAAGCAGGGGGCCAGACCATCAGCCGTGGCTGTGATTGGCTGAGAGGCAGCTAATCACAGCCGCAGCTGCCATCAATGAAAACGGCGCTGGAACAAGGAGCGGGAAGTAGAGAGATTGGAAGCGATTTATGAAGCATGAATATAGCGGTTGGGGGTGGGAGGGTATGCCCTACAAGATATATAAAGCATTTAACGCTGGAGGAATGCCAGCCACAGAGGGATCGGGAGGAAGGGTGGGGGGAAAGGGCTCCACTGTGCATGTCTCTATCCCTCCCGGAGGCAGAGACCTTTTGGACTGGAAGAAAGCACCTACCCTACAGTTTCCTGGACTTTAAAGAGCCATACAGGAGAACCACAAGGAGGAGGGATGTATGGTTAGGATTTTTTAATGTACAGTGGGGCCAGTAGTGGGAGGAATTTTAGTTTGGGGGGGGGACATGCCCTTTAAAAGGGGAGTTGACTGCCAATAAATGTACATTTTCTAGGGAAGACAAAGGGAATTTAAAGGGCATGTCCACCCTTATCAACTTTTGACATATAATAGAATAACTTCCCCCGCCCAACTGTTATAAAATAAATTTAAGAACGTGCCCGATGTTTACTTACCTTCCCTCTCTCCTCCGACGCCCGGCCCGGCCTTCTGCTTGCAAGACACTGCAAGCTAAAAACCTCTGAGAGGACATCTCAGAGGCGAGGAAACTATTTCCCTGGTGGCCAGGCTCCTAGTGGTCAGTTTTTAAACTTGGGGGGACATTACAGGAGAACTATTTGGAGCAGGGATGTAAGGTAAGGATTTTATACACTACAGAGTGGGGCCAATAGTGGGTTAAATTTTAGTTTGAGGGTGGACATGCCTTTAAACTACTTCTCCCCCTCCCAGTGAGACACACGTGCTTAGTGTGCTTCATCCAGAAAGAGAGCAAGGAGGAGTCCAATAGCTACTTTGGGGTTTCTGTACCTGTGCTATTAATCTGCAGCAACCAATCAGATGTTGATTTTTATTTGTCTACTGCAGTTAACATCTGATTGGTTGCTGCAGATTAAAGTACAGGCAAAGCTTGGCACCCTTTGTACACAAGCCCCTTTGTATCTCCATTTGCAGGCGTAGATGTTAAAGTGAAAGTAATGTAGAGCAGGATGTTGTGAAGGATTTTACATACTGGTATACTTGAGTATAAGTCGACCCGAGATAAAGCCCAGGTACATATTTTTACCTGAAAAATTGGTAAAAACCGATTGACTGGAGTATAAGTCGAGGGAAAAAATTATCACCATAATAATACCATAGCCAAATCCAGTAAAATAACACCCAATTATTGGCACTCCAGATGTTTAGAAACCACAACTCCCAGCATGCTTTAGTTGCTAGGAGTTGTAGTTTCTAAACATCTGGAGTGGCAAGGTTCACCAAGCAACATCAATAATTTTAGCCTGGTCTGGTCTTACTGCTCCCGTGCCTCTGCTCTGGTCTCTGCGTTTGCTCCGGTCTCGCCTTGTTCCTGTCCTGCGGCAGCATCTTCAGATGTAACAAAGCTGGTATGGTAATTTCAAGACTTCTGTCAATCTTCAAATTGAATTGACTCGAGTATAGCCGAGGTTGGTGTTTTAAGGCCCATTTTAAAAACCAAAACCTGACTTATACTCGAGTATATATGGGATTTTACAGAGGTGTATATTGGGAAATACTAAAGCTGGCCATACTCACACAATGCATAGATTCCATTGAAATACATGTGCAATATGTGAAGACAGACCCATACACTTACCTGACCAACCTCCTTTGTTCTGAATGGGAAAGTCGGTGGGGTGAGCGTATGCGACCCAACCCCATCCACTCCCCTACTTGAAGGTAGCCATGGAGGTCAGAGTGTATTTTGCTCCACTATGTTGACATTGGTAATTTGTGACATTGTAGGGATTATTTTGCCCCGTATACCTTGGCAAAATATGGCAATTGGTCAGGAAAATGTGTTTTGACCATAGTTCTCATTTAAACTTAATTCTTTGATAATATCAAAGTATTTGAAGGGTTAAAAGTAAAAAAAAGTAATATGAGCAGGTCCAGGATAAAGTGAAAGGTGATGACTGGATCTGAACAAAATCCATTTACAGAGGCACACTGTAGAGCTCTGGGCAGTTCCAGGCAGAATGGAAGGGGTGGATCTGTGGGCTATAGTCATGCTTTCCAGTTAACCTATTCATGCATACAGATCTGCCTATTGTTGGTAGTATATAGGGTTTATTCAGCATTTAAAAAAACTTATTTATTACACGGTCAGGACCTGCCTCTCTCCATTGGTGGTCACGCCTCCAGGATGAGTGGGTTGGGCGGGGGTGTGCCGGGGGGTGACAGAGCGTCCTTCTTTAGTTTCTAAAATGCATACAACAATAATACCTCTGCACCACTTTTTAAAGGAGACCCAGCAGGCATTCTGTATAAAAAACTTATTTTTTACATAAATGGAGCACATCTATACTATGTTAAATATCCCTAAGATTGAACTGATTGCTCTACAGAGGATGTTGGAAAACTTATGTAGAAGTTAAATGATCATATGTTCATAAAAGACTTAAAGGGGCATGTCCACCACAAAACTAAAATTTATCCCCTTACTGGCCCCAATCAAGTAGTTTTAAAACAATCTTACCTTACATTCCTGCTCAAAATAGTTCCCCTGCTGTGCCCCTCCCAAAGTCCAGTAAACTGCTGTGTAGGAGCAGTGGTGACTCATGCTGTGGAGACTTACTCAACCCGTCAAGGTTTGAGGGCATGTCAGTGCAGCCCCATCCCTTCCCTCTCCCTCCCCGTTTTCTCTCCCTCCCCCTAACATTAAACCCTTTGGGTATGCAGTAGGGCATGCTCCCCCAGCATCAACCGCCTTAATATAATTGTTAGAAAGTCCCCCAATCTTCTTACCTCCCTCTCTCCTCCGCTGTTTAGAACTCCTGGCAGCTGCGACCGTGATTGGTGCCTCTCAGCCAATCACGGACGCGGCTGCCGGTCCCGCCCCTGCTTGCAATTCCATGCAGCAGAGGGCCGGAACACTGCGGCGGAGGAGAGAGGGCAGGTAAGTAAGAATTCGGGGGGACTTTCTAAACAATTATTAATGCAGTTGGGGGCTGGGGGGAGCATGCCCTACCGCATATCAAAAGTTAAATTTCGGGGTGGCTGCCCTTTAAAGTGATTCTGTACTATATATAGACAATGTTACATTCATAAAAAGGAAAGCGTGGTTTGTGCAGTGCTGATAAAAAGCAATACCCAGAGTGCTTTGCAACAAATATCAGATGTGCAGTTCTAATATATTACAGTACAGAAACATTTCTCCTCTAGCAGTACATTCCTATCTGGGCCTCTTTTAAACTGACCTGTTTTGATGTGCTGCCTGTAAAGAAACAAGATGATTTCCCATTGCATCTCAGGAATGAACGTTGGACTGTCATGTGTGTGTTAAGAAGTTACAAAGGATCCTAAGAATCCATTTTGGATTGGCTCAGAATATTTCATCTTTTTCTAGCCCCAAAATGATGTTTATTTTTATTATGAATGTCTGACAAAAAGCTTTGCTTGAAGATGCTAGATAATTGCCCATTGTTATAAATGAAAACAACAAAAATACTACAAATAATCAAGCTTGCTATATTGTTCATTTTCCTTACTTAGGATATGGTGATCTTGATGTTTGATCCCCTGCTGGATTATATAACCTTAATGTGACCCAGACAAATCTGTGCGTTAGGGCTAGGCCCACTTGGCGCACGTAAAAACATTAGACACATACAGGGAGAGTTAATAAAGTTCTTATTGTTTAAAAATGGTGATACATTTGCCCCAACCAATTAGATCTTATTTAACATTGAAAGCTAAAATAGATTGGTTGGGGCAAAATTGCACCCATTTTTAACATAAGAATTTTTATTAAATCTTCCTGATGGTGTTCTAAATAAAGGATTATATTAATATATTTTAGAGGAGGTTGCACCGATTCATATTTGTCAGGATAGTCTATAGATAGGGAACGCCGCTCCCTACCTAATTGCTAGTGGCCCTGGATGGTGAGAATAAAAGGATATAAATAAAAAAAAAAAAGAAATGAAAGAAAAAAAAGAAAGAAAGAAAAGGGAAGAGGGAGGGGGGGAAAACAAGAAGGAAAAAGGAAAGAAAAGGGGGGAAAAAGATAGAAGAGAGAAGCAAGGGGGGAAAGGGTAGAAAGAAAGAGAAAAAGGGGGGGGGAGAAAGAAAAAAGAAAAAGGGGGAAGGAAGGGAATGGAAAGAAGAAAGAAAGAGAAATAAAAAAAGAAGAAAGAGAGAGAAAGAGGTAGAAAGAAAAAAAGGAAGAAAAAAAAAAGAGGGAAGGGAAAAAAGAAAAAAGAAAAAGAAAAGAAAAAAGAAAAGAAGAGAAAGAAAAAAAGAGAAAAAAAAGGAAGAAGAAAGAAAGGGAGAAAAGAAGATAGAAGGAAGGGGAAAAAAGGAAAAGAAAAAAAAGAGGAGGGAAGAGAGAGAGAAGAGAAAGAATAGGAAAAGAAAAAAAAGAAAGAAATTGAAAAAAGAAAGAAGAGAGGAAAAAAAGAAAAGAAAGACGAAAAGGAAAAAAGAAGAGAAAAAGAAAGAAAAAGGAGAAAAGGTAAGGAAAAAAAGAGAAAAAGAGGGGAAGTGGGGAGAGTAAAAAAAAAGAAGTAAAAGAAAGAAGGATAATGAAGGAAAGAAGAGAAGAGAAAGAAGGGAAAGAAAGGGGAAAGAAAAAGGAAGGGGAGAAAAAAGAGAAAAAAAGAAAGATAAAAATAAGAAAGAGAAAAGAAAAAGAAAGAAGAAAAGGAAAATAAAGAAAAGAAAAAAGGGAAAGACAAGAAAAAGAAAGGGGGGAGAGGGGAATAGAGGAAAGAAAAGGGGGGGGGGGGGGGGGAAGGGAGAAGAAAGGAAAGAAGTAAAGGGGAAAAAAAAGAAGTAAAGGAAAGAAGAAATGAGAAAGAGAAGAATAAGAAAAAAGAAAGAAAGAAACAGAAAAAGAAAGAAAAGAGAAAGAAAAAGAGAAGAAAGAAAAAAGAAAAGAAAAAAGAAGAAAAAGAAAAGAGAAAGAAAAGAAAAAAAAAGAAGGGGGGGGGGGGGGAAAGAAAAAAAGAGAAAGAAAAAAGGAAGGAAGGGGAAAGAAAGTAGAAGGGAGATAAAGGGGGAAAAGAGGGGAGGGGGAAGGGGGAGGGGGAGTAGAAAAAAAAGAAGTAAAATTGGGGGGTGGGAATAAGAAAATGAGGCAAGAAGAAGGAAGAAAAGAAAAAGGGGGGGGGGGAGGTGGGGGGGAAAAAAAAATAAATTAAAACGAAAGGAAAAGAAGAAAAAGAAAACGAAGCGAAAAAGGGGGGAAGGGAAAAAAAAGAAGAAGGGGGGGAAGAAAAAAGGAAAAGAGAGGAGAAAAGAAAAAAAAAGAAAAGAAGGAAAAGAAGGAGAATAAAAGAGAAGAGAAAAGAGGGGAAGAGGAAAGAAGAAAAAGATAAGAAGAAAGGAAAAAAGAAGAAAGGGTGGGGGTGGGGGGGGAAAAGAAATAAAAAAGGTGGTGGGGGGGAGAAAAAGGAGGAAAGAAGAGAGGAGAAAAGAAAGAAGGGGGAAGATGACAAGAGAAAAAAGAAGAAAGAAGAAGAGGAAAAAGAAAAAAGAAAGAAAAAAAAGCAAAGAGAGATAATAAGAGAAAAGGAAAGAAAAAAGTGGAAAAAAGGGAAGGGGAGGAGAAAAAAAAGAAAGAAAGGAAGAGAAAGGGGGAAAAAGGAAAGAAAGAGGGGGAGGGGGAAGGAAGAAGAGAAAGGGGGAAAGAAAAGAAAGAAAGAAAGAAGGAGCGCAAGATAGGGGGGACGAGAAAGGGAAAAAAAGGAAAGGGGGAGGGGGGGGGGTGGGGGGGAAAGGAAAGGGGCAACAAGAAGGAGAGAGAAAAGGGGGGGGAAGAAAAAAAAAAAAAAAAAGAAAAAGAAAGGGGAAAAAGAAAAGGGGGGGGGGGAAAAGGGGGAAGGAAAAAAAAAAGGAAAGAAGTAAAAAAGAAGAGAGAAAAACGAAAGAAGAAGGAGAAAGAAAAAAAAGAAGAAAGATGAAGGGGGGGGGAGGGGGGGAAAAAGTTAAAAGCAGAAGGGAAAAGGAAAGAAAAAAGAAAAGAACGAGAAAAAAAAAGAGAGAAATGAAGAGAGAAAAGTCAAAAGAAAAAAAAGAAAGGGGGGGGGGGGGGGAAGAGAAAGGAAGGAGAGTTTTAAAAAAAAAGCAAAAGAAGAGAGAAAAGAAAGAAAAAAGTAAGAAAGAGAGCGAGGGGGCAAAAAGAAGGGGGGAGAAAGAAGGGGGGGGGGTGGGGGGGAAGAAAGAGAAAGAAAGAGAAAAAATAAAAAAAAGTGAAGGAAAAAAAAAAGAAAAGCAAAGAATTAGAGAAAGAGAGAAGTGTGAAGGAAAAAAAAGAAAAAGGGGGGAAAAAAAGGGGGAAGGAGAAGAGTAAAAAAGAAGAAAGATGAAGGAAAAGAAGGAAAGAAAAAAAAGAAGAAAGAAAAGAAAGAAGAGAAAAGAAAGATGCAAAAAAAGAAAAAGAAAGAAAGAAAAAAAAAGAAAGGTGGGGGGGGGGGGGGGGGGGGGGGGGAGAGGAAGAAGGGGGGGGAAGGGGGGGGGGGGGAGGAAAGAGAAAAAGACGGGTGAAGGGGAGAAAGAAGAAAGAGAAAAGACGAGAAGAAAGGGGGGGAGAATGAAGAAGGAGAAAGAAAGAAAGGGGGGAAAGGGGTGGGGGGGGAAAAAGAGAAAAAAGAAGAGGTAAAGACAAAAGAAAGGGGGGGGGTGGAATAGAAAAAAGGGGGGGGGGGGGGAAGGGAGTAGAAGGAAGAAAAAAGAAGAAAAGAAACAAAGAAGGGGGAAAGAAAAAAAGAAAAAGGAAAAGAAAGGGGGGGGGGGGGGGGGTGGAAAAGAAGAAAGAAAAAAAAAGAAGAGACAAAAAAAAGAAAAGAAAAAGAAAAGAAAAAGAAAGTGGGGGATGTGAAAAGTGGGGGGGGGGGAAAATGAAGAACAAAATAGAGGAAAAAGAAAGAAGAAGAAAGAAAGAAAAGAAAGAAAAGAAAGAGAAGAGAGAAGAGAAGGAGAAGAAAAAGAAGAAAGAAAGAAGTGGGGGGGGGTGGGGGGGGGAAAAAGGAGAAAAGAATAAGAAAGAAAAGGAAGAAGAGAAAAAGAGAGACAAGAAAAAAGGGAAAAAAAGAGAAAAGAAATAAGAAAAAGAGAAAAAGAAGAAGGAAAGGGGGGGAAGGGGGAAGGGAAACTCACCTCCCAGCCAAGAGGAAGGGGGGGTGGGAGAAAGGAAAAAGAAAATGTAGAAAAGAAAGAAGGGGGAAAAGGGGGGGAAGGGGGGGGGGGGGGGTGGGGTGAAGAGAAAAGAAGAAAAGAAAAGAAAGACAAAAAGGAAAGAAGAAAGGAGAAAAGGTAAAGAAAGAAAGGAAGAAGAGAAGAAAAGGGGGGGAGGAGAAAAGAAGGAGAAAAGAAAGAAAAAAAGAGAAATAAAAAAAAAAAGAAAAAGAAAGGAACGAAAAGTGGAAAGAAAAAAAGAAAACAAAGGGGGGGGGGGGGGTGGGAAGTAAATAAAGAAAAAGGAAGGAAAAGAAGAAAGAAAAGAAAAAAGATAGCGGGAAAATAAATACAAATAAAAAAAAAAAAAAGGGGGGGGGGGAGAAGAGAGGGGGAAGGGAGGGGGGGGAAAAGAAGAAGGAAAAAAGAGGAAGAAAAAAAGAAAGGAGAAAAAACGAGAGGAAAGGAGGAAAAAGGAATGAAAAGGAAAAAAAAAAGAAAGGGGGGGGGGGGGGGGGGGGGTAATAAAGAGAGAAGAGAAGAAAGAGAAAGAAGAAAGGAAAAAAGGGGGGAAGAGAGAAGAAGAAAAAGAGAAAGAGAAGAAAGGGGGGGAGAGAAGAGAGAGAAAGAGAAAGAAAGGGGGAGGGGGGGGGGGGGGGGGGGGGGGGGGAAAGAAGAAAAATAAGAAATGAGAAAAAAAAAAAGAAAAAGAAACAAAGAAAAAGAAAAAGAGAAAGAAAAAGAGACAGAAAGAAAGAAAGGGAAAGGAAGAAAAAAAAGGGAAAAGAAGGGGGGGGGGTGGGGGGGGGAAAGAAGTAAAAGGGAAAGATAGAAGGGTAAAGAGAAAAAGAAAAAAAAGAAAGAGAAGGAGAAGACAACGAAAAAAGAAGGGGGCCTAATGAGGGGGGGGGGGGGGGGGGGGGAGAAGAGAAAAAAAGAACAAAAAGCAAGTAAATGGTGAGGAGATGGGTAAAAGAAAAAGAAAAGATAGAGGAAGAAAATAGAAAGGGGCGGGGAGGGGGGTGGTAAAGAAGAAGGGGGGGGGGGGGGAAAGAAAGAAAAAAAGAAAAAGGGGGGAAAGAAGGAAGAAAAGAGGTAAAAAGATGAAGGGGACAAAGAGACAAAAGAGAAAAAAGGGAGGAGAAAGAAGGAAAAAAGAAAGGTACAAAAAGGGGGAAAAAGAAAAGAAAGAAAGAAGAAGTATAAGGAAAGAGAGGGAAAAGAAAAAAGTTAGAAAGAAGAAGTAAAAGAAAAGAAAATGTAATATAGAGAAAGAAAAAAGAAGGGGGAAGAATAAAATGTAGTAAAGTAAAGATAATGTCAAGGGGGAAAGTGGTAAAAGGGGGGGTGGGGATGATATAAAAAAAAAAATGGAAAAAAAAAAGAAAAAGAAAGGGGGAACGGAAGAGCGAAAGAAAGAAAGAAGGAAAAGAAAGGAGGAGAAGGGAAAAGAAAAGAGAAAGAAAGAAAAAGTAACAAGAGGAAAGAAGAAGAAGAAAAGAAAAGAAAAAAGAAGAAAAGAAAAGAAAGAGAAGAAAGAGAAAAGAAAAAAGAAGAAAAAAAAAGAGAAAGAAAGGAAAAAAAGGGGGAGAAAAAAAGAAAATAGAGAAGAGTAAAGGAAAGAAAGGGAAAAGGGCGAAGAAAAAAAGAGAAGAAGAAAAAAGAGAAAAAAAGAAAGAGGGGGGGGGAAATGAAAAAAGGAGGAAAAAGAGAAAAGAAGAAGAAAAAGAGAAAAAGAGGAAACAAGAAAAGAAATATGTAGAAGAAAGTTAAGTATTAGTGAAGACAAAGAAAGAGGAAAGAAGAGAAAAAACTAGAGAAAAAGGAAAGAGAAGAAAAAAAGAAAAGAAGGGGTGGGGGAAATGAAAGAAAGGAGAAAAGAAGAAGCAAAGGGGAAAAAGAGAAAAGAAGGGGGTGGGGGGGGGGGGGTAAGAAGAAGAAAAAAAAAGATGAAAAGATAAAAAAAGATAAGGGGGGAGATGAAAACGAAAAGAAGAGAAGAAGGAAAGAAGAAGAAAAAAACGGGGGGGGGGGGGAGGGAAAAAAGAAAAAAAGAAGTGGGGGGGAAAAGATAAGAGAAAAAGAAAAAGATAAGTGGGATAGAGAGAGAAGAAGAAGGAGAAAGAAAAAGAGAAGGAAGAATGAAAAAGGATAGAGAAGAAGGAAGAAGGGGGGGGAAAAAAGATAAATAAAAAAGTAAAGATAGAATAAGAAAGAAAAAATATGATAAGGGAAAGGGGGGTGGGGATGAAGGGGGGGGGGGGGGGGGGGAAAGGAAAAGGGGAAAAGTAAGATGAAAAAAGATGAAAAGGGGGGGGGGGGAAAAAATGTAAAAGCGGTAAAGTGGGGGGGGGGAAAAAGGGAGAATAGAAGAAAAAAGGGGGGGGGGAAGAAAAAAGAAGAAGAAAAAAGAGCGGAACAAGAGAATAAAGAGAAAAAAAAAAGAGAAAAAGAAGAAAAAAAGAAGAAGAGGAAAGGGGGAAAAAAAAGAAAAAAAGAAAAAAAGAATGAAAAAGGAAAGGAATAAAAAGAGAAAGAGGATGAAAGGGTGGGAAAAGAGAAGGAGAAAGGGAAAAGGAGAAAAAAAAAAAAAGGAGCAAAATAAAAGAAAAGTAAAAGGAAAGAAAGAATAAGAAACAAAAAGAAAAGAAAGGAAGGTGGAAGTAAATGTTATAAAAAATAATTAATAATACAATAAAAGTAATAAGGGGAAAAAAATAAAATAATGAGAATGATAATGATAATAATGTGAAATGGTGAAGGGGGTGGGGAATAAATAAGGGGGTGGGGGTGGAAAAGAAAATCAAGGGATATGATAAAATGAGTAATAAAGAAAGTGATGTTAGAATAATAAAGAAAAAAAGGGAAAGGGGGGATAAGGGAGGGGGGATAAATAAATAAATAAATAAAAAATAAAACAGACACAATATAAAAAAATAAAAATAAAGGAAAATAAAATAATAAAAAGGGGGGGGGGTGGGAAAAAAGAAAATAGAAAAAGAAAGAGAGTGAGAAAAAAGGGGGGGAGAGAAGAAGAAAGCGAGAGTAGGTAGAGAAATAAAAAGAAGGTGCGTAAAAGAGAAAAGAAAAAAGAAGGAAAAAAGAGAAAGAGAAAGTAAGGGAAGAAGAAAAAAAAAAGAAAGAAATAAGAAAAGAAGAAAGAAGAGGAAAAAAAATAAGAAGGAAAAAAAGGGAAAAAATGGTAAGAAAGAGAAAAGAAAGGGGGGGGGAAAAGAAGAAAAAAAAGAAAAAGGGGGAGGGGGCTAAAGGAGAGAAGAAAGAAAGAGAAGAGGAGAGGAGAAGAAGAAAGAAAAGAAAGAAGGGGGAAAAGAAGAAAGAAAAAGAAAGAAGAGTAGAAGGGGTGGGGGGAAAGAAAAGGGGGGGGGAGGAGGAAGGAAAAAGGGGGGGGGAGGGGGGGGGGGAAAAGAAGGAAGGGAAAAAAGAGAAGGGAAGTAGAGACAAAAAGAAGAAAAGGGATAAGAAGAGAAAGAAGAAAGGGAAAAAAAAAAGAAGAAAGAAAAGAAGAAAAGAAGAAAATGAAATGTAAGAAGAAAGAAAAAGAAAAGAAAAGGGGGGGGGGGGGGATCAAAAAGAACGAAAAGGAACAGGAGGAGAAAAAGAAAACAAAAGAGGTGAAAAGAGAAAAAGAAAAAAAAAAAGTGGGGAAAAAGAAAAAAGGTAAAAAACAAGAGGGGGGGGGGGAAAAAAAAAATAAAATAAAAAGAAAGAAAACGTGAAAAAAAAAAAAAAGTGGTGGGAAAAAGAAGGAAGAATAAAAAAAGGAAAAGAAAAAATGAAGGGGGGTGAAAGTAGGAGAAGGGTGGGGGGGTGGGGGGGGGGTGGGGAAAGAAAGAGGGGGGAAATAAAAAAAAAAGAAAAAGAAAAAAAGAGGAAAGAAGAGAGAAAGAAAGAGAAAGAAGAAAAAAAAAAAAAGATGAAAAGAAAGAAAGAAAGAAAAGTAAGAAAAAAAAAAGGGGGGGGGGAACGGAAAAGAGAAGGGAAGGGGAAAAGAAAGGGGAAAGGTAAGGAAGATAAAGAAAAGTAAGGAATAAGAAAGAGAAAATAAAAAGAAAAAAAGAAAACGAAGAGAGAAAGAAAAAAAAGAGGAAGAGAAGAAAAGAGAGAAGGGGGGAAGGGGGTGAGGGGGAAGAAAAGGAAAGGGGGGGAGGGGGGGAAAAGAGAGAGAAGGAATAAAAGAAAAAAAGGGGGGGGGTGGGAAATAATAAAAAACAGAAAAGAAAAGAGGAAAAAAAGAAGGATAGGAAGAAAAAAGAAATGAAGGCCAAAAGGGGGGGGGAAAGGGAAAGAAAAAAAGGGAAAGGAAAGGGGGAAAGGAAATTGGGGGGGGGCAAAAGAAAAAGAAAGTGGGGGGAAAAAAAAGGTGGGGGGTGAAGGGTGTGCAGGGAAAAAACAGAAGGAAAATAGGGGAATGGGGAAAGGGAAGAAAAAAGTAAAGAGCAAAAAGAAAGAGAGAGAAGAAAAAAAGAGAAGTGGAAAGTGAAATGAAAGAAAAAAATGAGAAAAAGAAGAAAAGAAAGGGGGGGGGGAAAAAAAGAAAGAAAGAAGAAAAAGAAAAAAAAGGAAGAAAGGGGGGGTGGGAGGAAGAAAAGAAAAAAGAGAGGGGGGAGAGAAAAAGAAAAAAAAAGAAGAAAAGAAAGGAAGGGGGGGGAAAGAAAAAGAGAAAAGAGAAAAAGGCAGAGAAAAGAGAAATGGGAAAAAAGGGGGGTTAAAGGAAGAGAAAGAATAAAAAAGAAGAAAAAGTGGATGAAAAGTAAAAAAAAGAAAATAAAAGGGGGGAAGGGGAGGGGGGAAGGAAAAAGAAGAAAAAAACAAAAAAAGAAGAAGAGAAAAAAGAAAGAAGAAAGAAAAAAAGGGGAAAAAGAGAAGGGTGGGGGGGGGGGAGAATGAGAAAAGAGAAAATTGAAAAAATGGAAAAAGAGAAAAAAAAGAGAAAAAAGAGGAAAAGAAGAAAAAACAAAAAAAGAAGAGGAAAGAAAGAAGAAAAGAAAAAAGAAAGGAAAACGGGGGGGGGGGGGGGGGAGGGGAAGAAAAAAAGAAAGAAAAAGAAGAGGGGAAAAAAAAGGGGGGAAAGAAAGAGAAAAGGAGAGAAAAAAAAGGGGGGGAAGGGGCAAAAGAAAAAAGAAAAAAGTGGGTAAAAAGGAAGAACGGAGGAAAAGAGAAGGGGGGGAAGAAGAAAGAAGAGAGAGAAAAAGAAAGAAAAAAGAGAGAAAAGAGAAAAAAAAAAAAGAGAAAAAAAAAAAAAGAAAAGAGAAAATAATAAAGGGGGAAAAAAGGTAGACAAGGGGATAAGAAAAGAGAAAGAAAGGAAAGAAAACTAAAGAAATGAAAAGAGAAAAATAGAAAAGAAGAAAGAAAGAAAGGGGGGGAAGGAAGAGAGAGGGGAAAAGAAAGGGGCACACGGGATAGGGGGAGGTGGGGGAAAAAAAAAGAGGAGAGAAAGAAAAAGAAAAAGGGGGGGGGGGGGAAAAGGAGAAAAAGAAGAAAGAAGTAAGAAGGAAAATAGAAAGAAAAAGGGAAAGGTGGGAAGAAAGAAGAAGAAAGAACTGGGGGTAAAAGGGGGGAAAGGAGAGAAAAAGAAACGAAGAAGAAGGTGGGATGGAAAAAGGGATAGGGGAAGGGGGGGGAAAAAAGAAAAGAAAGAAGAAAGAAAAAAAAAAAAGGAAAGAAAGAAAAAAATGAAAAATAAAAGAAAAGAAGATGAAGGGGGGGGGGAATAAAGAGAAAAAGAAAAAGGGAAAGAAAGAAAGAAAGAAAAAGGAAGGGTGGGGGGAGAAAGGTGGTGGGAAAAGAAGGGAGAGAAAAAGTGAAAAAGAAAAGAGGCGGAAAAGCTCCGTTAAGAAGAAAAACGGAGGGGAGTTATAAAAAAGTAAAATCAGAGAAGGGTAGAAACCAGGGAAAAGGGATAAAAAAAAAGAAGAAAAGAAGAAGAAGAAAGGGGGGGGGGGGGGGGGGGGAAAAAGAAAAAGAAGAAGAAAGAAAGGGGGAAGATAGAAGAGAGAAAGAAGAGAAAAAAAAGAAAAAGAAAAGGGGGGAAAGAGAGAGGAGAGAAGAAAAGAAGAAGGGGGGGGGGGGGAAAAAACAGGGAAAGAGAAAAGAGAAGAGAAAAGAAGAAGAGAAGAAAAGGAAAAGAAAAAAGAAAAAAGGGAAGTAAAGAAGGAAAAGCGAGAGAGAAAGAAAGGAATAAAGGGGGAAGGGAGATTGGGCGGGGGGGAAAAGAAAAGGGGGGATAAAAGAAGAAAGAAAGAGAAAAAAGAGGAAAGAAAAAAAAGAAAGAGAAGAAAAAAGGTTAAAATGAAAAGAATGGGGGGGGGGGGGAAGAGGAGATAAAGTGGGGGAAGAATAAGAAAGAAAGGGAGAAGGAAAGAAAAAGGAATAAAAATAACAAAAAAAAATAATAAAATACAGAGAAGGGGGGGGGGAACATGTGAAAAGAGAGAAAGAAAAAAATAAAAAAAAGAAAAAGTGAGAAGGGAAATCGAAAAAGAAGTAAGGGGGGGAAAAAAGGGAAAAAAGAGAAAGAAAAGAGGGGGGAAGGGGGGGGGGAAGAAAAAGGATAAAAAAAATGAAAGAGAAAGAAAGAGAAGAAAAAGAAAGGGAATAAGAGGAAGAAAAAGAAGAGAAAAAAAGAAATAAAAAAAAGAAGAACGAAGAAGAAAAAAGAAAAAAAAAAAAAAAAAAGAAGAAAAAGAGAAGAAAAAAGAAAGAAAAAAGAAGGGGGGGGGGGGTGGGAAGAGTGATAAAAAGAAAGAAAAGAAATGAATGGGGGAAGGGGGGGAAAGAAAGAAAAGAAAAAGGGGAAAGAGAAGAGAAGAAAAGAGAAAAAGTAAGAAGGGAAAAGAGAAAAAAAAAAAGAAAAGAAAGAAAGAAAGACAGGGGGAAAAGAGAAAAAAAGAAAGAAAGAAGAAGAAGGGGGAGAGAGAGAAAGAAAAAGAGAAAAGGGGGGGGGGGGGAAAGAAAAAGAAAAAAAAAAGAGTAAGGGGGGGGGGGGAAAAGAAAAAAGAAAAGTAGAAAAGAAAAAGAGAGAGAAAAAAAAAAGGAGAAGAAAAATGAGAAGGGGGGGAAGGGGGGGAAAGGGGAAAATGAGAAAAAGAAAGAAAGAAGAAAAAAATAGATTAGAAAGAAAAAAAGAAAGGGGGTAAGAGAAAAGAGACGAAAAGAAATAAGAATAAGAAAAGAAGAAGAGAGAAAGAGGAAGGAAAGGGGGTGGGGAGAAAAGAAAGAAGAAGAGAAGAGAAGAAAGGAAAAAAAAACAGAAGAAGAAAAAAAAGAGAAGGGGAAAAAGAAAGAAGCAAAAAAGAAGAGAGAGAGAAAAGAAAGAGGAGAGAAAGAAAGAAAAGAGAAAGGGGGGGAGGGGGGGGGGGAAAAGAGAAGAGAGAAAGACAAGAAAAAGAGAAAAAGAAGAGAAGAAGGAAAGAAAAAAAAGAGAGAAGAAAGAGAAAGAAAGAGAGAAAAAAGAAAAAGGAAAAGGGAAAAAAGAAAGAAGAGTAAAGAAGAAGAAAAAGAAGAAAGGAAGAGTATGAAAAAAAGAAACGAAAAGAACGAAAAGGATAAGTAAAAGAAGGGGGGGGGGTGGGGGAAGAAAAGGAGAAGAGGAAAAGAAAAGAAAGGGGGAGGGTGGAACAGTAAGGGAAGAAAGGGGAAGAAAGAAAGGGGAAAAAAAGAAGGGGGGGAGTAAAAGTAAAAAGAGAGAAGAAAAGAAAAAGAAGAAAAATACGAAAAAAAAGGGGTAAGTAAGAAAAAGAAAAAAGATAAAGAAGAGAGAGATAAGAAGGGGGGGGAAAGGAAGGAAGAAAAAGTGAAGAAAAAAAAGTGAAAAGAGGGGGAAGGTAGAAAGAGAAGAAAAAGGAAAGAAAGAAAAAAAGAAAGAAAGAAAGAAAGGAAGAAAAAAGAGAAAAGAAAAGGGGGAAAAAAAAAAGGGGGGGGGTAAGAAATAAAAAGGGGGGGAAAAGGGGAAAAGAAGAAAAGAAAAAAGAAGAATAAATAATGAAAAAGAGAATAGAATAAAGGGGTGGGGGGGGGGGAAGGGGAAGGGGAGAGAGATAAGTATAAAAGGGGCGGGGGGGGGAGGAAAAAACGGGGGGGGGGGGGAAAAAAAAAAAAAAAAATAAAGAAGAAAGAAAAAAGGTAAGGGGTGGTGGGGGGGCAAGAAGGGAGAGAAAGAAAAGAAGAAGTAAGAAAACAGAAAAGGAGAATAAGGGAAAAAAAAAGAAAGAAGGGGGGGGAAAAAAATAAGAGAGAAAGGAAGAGAGAAGGGGGGGGGGGGGAAGGGGGGAGGAAAGAGATAGAAGGGGGAATGAAAAGAAAGGGGGAAGGCGAGAGAAAAGAGAAGAAAAAAAGAAGAAAAAAGATACGAAATAGGAAAAATAAGAAAAAATGATGATAGAAAGAAAGGAACTGAGAAATGAGAGATAAAAGAAGAAGAATAAAGGGAGGGGGGGGGAAAGGAAAGGAAGAAACAGAAAGAAGGGAAAAAGAAAAAAGAGAATAAAAACGTGAGAGAAGGATGTAAGAAAAAAGAGAAAACGTGGGAAAAGGGGGGGGGGGGAAAAAGAAAGATAATAAAGAAGAAAGTAGCATAGTGATAAAGAAAAGAAAGAAAGGAAAAAAGTTGGGGGGGAAGGGGGGGGGGAAATCAAAAAAAGGAAGTGGGGAAATAGAGATAAGAGAAAATAGAAAAAAGGGAGAAGGGAAAAAAAAAAGTAAGGGGGGGAGGAAGGGGAAAAGGAAGGGGGGGTGCGGGGAGAGAGAAGAGAAAAAGAAAGAGGGGAAAAAAAGGCAAGAAGAAAAGAGAAGCAAGAAAAAGAAGGGAAGGGGGGGGGGGGGGGTGGGTGGGAGGAAAAAAAAGAAAAGAAGAAGAAGAGATGAGAAGAAAGAAAAAAAGAAGGGAGTGGGGAATAAGGGGGGAAAAGAAGAAAGGAAAAAAGGGAGGGAGAGAAAGAAGGGGTTGGGAGGAGACGGGGGGGGGGGGGGGGGGGGGGGGGACAAGGGAAAAGGAGAAAGAACAGAAGAAAAAAAAAGGTGGGGGGAAAGGAACGGAAGAAAAACAGAAAAGAAGGGGGGGGGTGGAGAAAAAGAGAAAAAAAGAGACGAAGGGTGTAAAGGGGGGGGGGGGGGGGGGGAAACAGGGGGTAAAAGAGAAAAGAAATAAGGAAAGAAGAGAAAGAGAAGAAAAAAAACAAAGAGAGCAAAAGAAGGAAAAGAAAGGAAGGAAAGTAACGAAAAAAAAAGAAAGAAAAAGGGGGGGGGGAAGGGGGGGGGGGGGGGAAAAAAAGAAAAAAGAGAGAAGAAAAAGGGGGAACGAAGGAAATAAGTAAAAAGAAAGAAGGGGGGGAAGGGAAGGAAAAGGAAAGAAGAGGAAGAAGAAAAAGGAGAAAAAGGTAGGAAAAGAAAGGGTTGGGGAAAAGGGAAAGGAGAGAAGAAAAAGGGGGGGGGCGGAAAGGAAAGGGTGGGGGGGAGGGGGGGTGGGAAGGGAAGGAGAAAAGAAGAAAGAAAGAAAAAGAAGAAGGGGGGGGGGGAGGGGGGGGGGGAAAAAGAAAAACGATAAAAAGGAAGGAATAGAAAAGAAGGAAGAAAGGAAGGGGGTCAAGAAAAAGGAAGAAGAGAAAAGAAGATAGAAAAAGAGAGGAAAAAAAGAGAAAGAAAGAAGAAAGAAAAGAAAGGGCGTAAAATGAAAGAAAAAGAGAAAAAAGAAAAATGGGGGGAAAAAGAAGAAAAAAGAAAGAAAGAATAGGAGAGAAGTAAAAAGAGCGAAAAGGAGAAGAAAAGGGGGGATGAATAAGAAGGGGGGGGGGGGGTGAAAAGGGGGGGGGAAAGAGAAGGAAAGAAGAAAGGGGAGAAAAAGAAGGGGGGGGGAAAGGGGGGAAGAGAAGAGAGAAAGAGAAGAAGGAATAAGGGGGAAAAGATAAAGTGAAGGGGGAAAATTCGGGGGGGTAAGAAAAAAAAATAGGAAGAAGACGAAAGTGGGGGGGGGGGGGGAAAGTAAGAAAGAAAGAAGAACAGAAAGAGAGAGAGAAAAAAGAAGGAAAAAAGAGAAAAAAAAGAGAGAGAGAGAGAAGAAGGGGGGGGCGGGGTAAAAAGGAAGAAGAAAAGAAAAGAGAAAGAGAGAAGAAAAAAAGAAAAAGAGCAAAGAAGGAAAGAGGGGGAAAAGGAAAAGAAAAGAGAAGGGGAAGGGAAGAGAAGAGGTGGGGGGGGGAAAAAGAAAGAAAGAAAATGATGAATAGAAAGGAAAGGGGGGGGTGGGAAGGGGGGGGGGGATGGGAAGAGTAGAAAGAAAAAAACAGAAAATGAAGGAGAGAAGAAGAAAATGAAGGGGGGGGGGAAAAAGAAAAAGAGAAGAAAGAATGGTGTGAAGGGGGGGGGGGGTAGAGAGAGAAAAAAGAAAGAAGAAAGGGTGAGGGAGAAAAAAGGAGGAGAAAGAAGAGAAGGAAAAGGAAAGAGAAAAGGTGGAAATAAGAGATAAGGATGAAATGGGGGGGGGGGGAAGGGGGGGGGAAAAGAAAGAAAAAGAGAAGAGAAGAGAAAAAGGGGGCGGGGGGGGGGTGGGGGGGGGGAAAAAAAAAGAGGGGGGGTGAAGAAAAAAAAAAGGGAGAAAGAAAGGAAAAAGAAAGACAGGGGGGAAAGAAGGAGAAAGAAAGAGAAAGAAGAAAGTAAGGGGGGGGTAAAGGGGGTGGGGAAGAAGAAGAAAAAGAACAAGAACACGAAGAGAGAAGAAGAAAAGAAAGAAAGAAAAAGAAGAAAAGAAAAAAGGTAGAGAAAAGGGGGGGGGTATAGAAAAGGGGGGGAGAAAGAAGAGAATAGAAAGAAGAAGGGGAAAAAGAGAAGATAGAACAGGAAACAAAAAAGAAAAAGGGGAAGAAAGAGAAGAGAAAGGGAAAGGAAAGAGAGGAGAAGAAGAAAGATATAAGAAAGGGGGAAAAATAAAAAATAAGGGGAAGGGGATAAATAATAAGGGGTAAAAAAAGGGGGGAAAAAAATATAAATAATAAGGAAACACAATAAAAGGATAAGGGCGAACAAATATAAAAGAACACAACTAAGAATGAAGAAAGGGCGGCGAATTTTGCCCGGTGCGCCGGCGCCCGCGCCGCTGTGGTGTGATGCCCCAGAGGCAGGAAAAAGGGAAAAGGGGATATGGATAAAAATAAGGAGGGAAATTCGGTAAAAAAAAAAAAAAAATAAGGGGGGAAGAAGGGTATACAAGGACTACTATGGGCTGTTCTCATACCTTTATTTAGTATGATTTCTCAGAACTTGTTTAAAAATTGGTCTAGTACAATTGGTTGTGGCCAAACCAAAATATTGGACTGTTTGTACCAGACCTGAAGTCATGCTTGCTTTTTGTGACTTTATAGTCAGATTACTCTAAAGGTAAATACTTTTATTACAAACGCACTATAGAACAAATATAGATTAAGTTTAATGCATGATTTAAATTCAAGAGAAAAACCAACAATAAAGTGAACATATCCTTGATCAAATATAGCAACAGAATAATATAGCATGTTATAATTGTTAGCTAATTTAGATATAAGAATAAAATGTTGACTCTTACTATTGACAATTGGGGTCAGCCATGGTTTGGACAGTGCAGTCAAGTGATATCATTAGATTTGGGAGGGTCATACATTTCTTATACCAGATGTTGTACCAGATTTACATTGTTGGCCCTGATTGTAGTCTGATTGTTCAGTTTGAATTGTAGTGTTGATGTCTAGTACAGTGATTCTTGTGTGATTGTTATTAGTTAGAAATCATTTCTATAATGGGTCTGTAGCTTTAATAAAAAAAAAGTAAATCCAGAATCCTATAGAAAGTTGTTGTCCAATTTGAACTGTACTTTGGATGAAAAAGTGCAATAAACTTCCAGGGAGATTCAATAAAAAGTTCTTATCGTTAAAATGGTGCTAATTTTGCCCCAACCAATCAGATCTTATTTTACATTTAAAAACTAAATTCTGATTGGTTGTGGAAAAATTAGCACCATTTTTAACGATAGAAAATTTCATTGATAAACCCTGTTGTCTTTAGTTAGACCTTATTAACCAGGACATTATATGTAACTCTTAAAGGGGAACTGTGGTCCAAAAATGACTTTAGGTAAATGATAGGAATGCTCTCTGAGAATTTTGCAATTTCTTTTCATGTTATTTTGCTTAGTTTTGAGGATATTTACATTTTTGTGGTGATATGGCAGCAGCATCCACCAGGTCCCCTGCACTTCCTGCTTCCTGCTCTGAAAACTTGTCAGTCAATCTGCCCTGTGTCTCCTCCTCCACTTTGTAGCCCCCTGCTCCCTCCCATTCATGGACCCCATGGTCCCTCCAGTTGCAGAACCCCCCTGGCCCATTTTGTACAGCCCCATGTGGCCCCACCCACCCACAGTTGCCTGGCCCCACCCACCACGGGTGCCTTAACCCCACCCACTCACGGTTGCCAAAGTCCCGCCCACTCGCTTGCATCTAAGCACCACCCACTGACTGGTGCATAGCCCACCCCCTCACTGGTGCATAAGCCCCACCCGCTCACTGGTGCATAAGCCCCCACCGCTCACTGGTGCATAAGCCCCACCGCTCACTGGTGCATAAGCCCCACCCGCTCACTGGTGCATAAGCCCCACCCGCTCACTGGTGCATAAGCCCCACCCGCTCACTGGTGCATAAAGCCCCACCCGCTCACTGGTGCATAAGCCCCACCCGCTCACTGGTGCATAAGCCCCACCCGCTCACTGGTGCATAAGCCCCATCCGCCCACTGGTGCATAAGCACCACCCACCCATGGTGCATAAGCACCACCCACCCACTGGTGCATAAGCACCACCCACTCGCAGCTACTGTGAGCCACTCAGACCCCCCTACAGAAAACTGTAGAAACAGCCTTTTCGGGCAGAGTGATAACTCTGCCTGAAAAGGCTGTCTTTTCAGGCAGAGTGATAACTGCCTGAAAAGGCTGTTTTCACATAGTGGGAGAGAAGGTCTGTAGATTCCCTTACCTACTCTGTCAGGACTTCACACAGCAGAGAGGAGGAGGGACTTCCTGTCTCCCTCACACATTGAGGGAGTCTGAGGCTGTGCTCGCCGGTGGCACTGTGCAGGAGAAGCCTTAGGAATGTCACATGTCAGCCTTCCACCCATTAACTTTCTGGTCAGTCATTTGGTTATATCTTGGGCTGTGAAGCACGTAGAGATGTGGTTGATGGCTCGTTTTAAAGGTAGGAAACTGGCCTATCATTTAAACTCAACTTGTTTGGAGACCACAGTTCCCCTTTAATAATATAACTGCTCATTTAAGCGTTTAAAAGCATCTGTCCTACTGTACACTCTTAAGGCCAAAGTATAACATCAAAGTAGTGACTTATAACTTATTACCATTTCTAAATGGCAGGTACAGAATACATTTAGAACCAGTGTAGTAAAGGAATACCATCAGAAAGGAAACATCTGCACAGATGTTTTAAATTTGTATATTACCCCTAAAACAAGGACAGGCAACCAGTAGATCCCCAGATGTTTAAAAATTACAACTCCCAGCATTCTCCTACAATCACCCTGTAACAATTGAATGCTGGGAGGTGTAGTCTGGTTGCCTATCCCTACAAGTCGTTCACGAGAAAAGGTGTTATGGGAGTGTTTAATCCTTAAACTTAATGCTGGGAGGTGTAGTCTGGTTGCCTATCCCTACAAGTCGTTCACGAGAAAAGGTGTTATGGGAGTGCTTAATCCTTAAAAAAAAACAATATTACAAAATGTACTCATTTTTAGGAAGATTGTTTTAGGGTTGAGTAGCTAAATTAAGAAACCTTTTATTTTGCAGCTTATCGTACTGATGACTCCCAGCCATGGGTCTTGCCAGTGGTGAAGAAAGTGGAGCAGATGATAGCTAATGACAACTCTCTGAACCATGAGTATCTGCCAATTTTGGGGCTGCCAGAATTTCGTGCTAGTTCTTCCAGAATTGCTTTGGGGGATGACAGCCCTGCATTCAAGGAGGATCGGGTAAATCTGCATATGTACATATTATTTCACAGGATTTTTGTTTAAAGCGTCTGCACTAAAAATTACATGAAGATCAATTTACTTTTTTTTTCTCATATGCAAACACATATTTTGTTATTATTTCCGAGTAATCGGAATTTCCGATTGGTTAAAGCACAACTATAGTGATGTTGCTCCATCCCCCGTGTGGCTTGGGTTAGAGTCCTGCGTGGGTCTAATTTTCCAGACCCGCACCCGACCCGCAACCTGCTTTTCTACCTGCTTCATACCCACGACCCCACCCACAAGCTTTCGGACCGGGTACCGACCCAACACGCTTTTGGTCTTTCTTCCTAAAATTTGTACAGGAAAAAAGTCTAAAGTTAAAATAAATGTTTTATTCATAACCTACCATACCACTAAAATATATAGCAGGGGTCTTCAACTTGCAGGCATTCAAATGTGTGAAAACTCCCAGCATTCCCTGAAAGCCTTCTGATATTGTAAGTGCTGTAGTGGAATGCTGGGAGTTATATTTTTCATATTTTTTTTATACCTACACAGGTAGGAGATTACTGGTATATGTACAATGTACACTTTATATACTATATCCCCACTGTGCCCACCTACCAACCCATGGGCCTCTACTGTTCCCTACTACCTACCCATGGGCCTATACTGTCCCCAACTTCTACCTACCCATGGGCCTCAGCTCATTTTAAATCTTTATCTGCAACTATTTTCTTGTTGATCTGTGACAGGGATACGTAACCAGTAGTTATCCAGATGGTTTAAAAACTACAACTCCTAGCATTCACTCTATAGCCAAGGAATGCTGGGAGTTAGAGTTTTCAAACATCTGGAGATCTACTTGTTACCTATTGATGATTTTATAACTATGTCCTGCAGAATATACATTTTAATCTCCACCCACTGTCTAAGCTTGCATTATGGGAGACAGTAAAGTTACAATGAGCAGGAACCACAACAGAGAATTATGGGTAGGGAGCAGATGGAGATGCAGTGAAATCTACACCTTTATATGGGTGTAGATATTTATGCTCTGTTTTGAAAACTACAACTCCCAGCATTCCCTGTCTGCACTCTGCTGTTGTACAATGATTGGGAGCTTATAATGGCAATCATCAAGTGGTAGATTATTCTTATCCTCACTAGAATCATTCATATCACATATATCATTATGGCCAGAAGGATTTACAAAGACCAATTAAATCACATGTCATCTGTTCCCATGCAGAGACTACTTCTGCTCTCATGCATAGGTGCAGGTGAAGATAAAAGTTTACTTTGTTCTATGGGAGATTGTTACTTTGCTGACTCTGACCTCTGCCAGTGAAACCAAGGTCAGAAGTTTAACCCCTGCCTTTCCAGTCACTCCAGCATTAACTGCTTTTTTACCCAGTGATCTCTGCAAAACCTAACCAGGCACTACACATAGCTACAAGTTGAACATAGCTGTCTGTAGTCCTATCCACAATTCTATTCTGTATAACATTCTAAGTACATTAGAGCTGTTAATAACTCAATATTTACCCAGCCAAAACATAGTAAGAGGCTGGGGAGCTTTTGCATCTGATATATTTGCCCATTATCTGCCATAGTGTGATTTAGTGTAAGGTGCTATACACACTGCACATTGTCTTGGATTGATAACAATGTATTCTCAGTTTCAGTTATTACAGACAGATCTCTCTTCATAGACCGGGAAAAAACTTTTTGGAATTGTTCTACCCGACCCACAACCAATTCAAACCCAATACGGGTTACCCGAACCTGACCCGCAAATCGGGTAACCCACGGGTACCCGAGCCGATGCAGGACTCTAGCTTGGGGCCTAACCAATGGGAAGAAGCACTCTAAAAGAAACACTCATTCCCACTGAATAGATCCTAGACTTGTGGGGTGGAGCTTGGACACATAGTTGTCCTTTGAGTTTAAAAGTCTTCAGTTTCACAGCATAGTATTTTATAATGTTAAAGGGTATGTCCACTCCTTAGGAAAAAAATTAATATGTTAAGCTGGACCCCCCCCCCTAAACCTAAGTTCCATTTTTGGTTAAAGTTGTTAAAAATTTCTCTTGCTCCCAGCAAGAGAAATTCTGCTTACAAGTTCACGATCCACCGCTGCGGCTCTCTGCCATTTCTGGGTAAGGCAGTCAGTCACAGCCATGACCGTGGCTGACGGCCATTCCTGGACGAGCCTCCACTGCTGCTGCTCGTGAACGGAAAAGACACGTAACAGCAGCAATGGAGATAAAGGAAGCGGTGGTGCATTGTGAACTTGTAAGTAGAATATCTCTTGCTGGGAGCATATTTAACAACTTTAACCAAAATGGAACTTAGGTTTTCGGGGGTCCAGCTTACAGATTAAAATATTAAGGGGTGGACACACCCTTTAATGCACCAGTAGTGATATTGACTAAAAGAACTGCAAATATTTATCTTCTGACCCTTCAGGGTTTTATATTTTTGGAGGGATTTATCTAAAGGTTACTTACCAAAGTAGACCTCTCCCTCTGCTCATTCTTTGCTCTACCCTCAGTTTTGGACCAGGCCTAGGAGAAGTCATGTTAAAGTCTCACAAGTGTTAAGACCCTTAGCCACAAATACAATATTGAAAGCAAAATGTCCATGTGTTTCAATGTGTTTTTAAGGTAGGGGGTGTGCAGTCTTTGGGTGGTACTGGAGCGCTGCGTATTGGAGCTGAGTTTCTGAGGCGCTGGTACAATGGAACCAACAATACCGCAACTCCCATCTACATTTCAGATCCATCATGGGGTAAGATGATGAGGTGTTTAAAACTGTCTGAATTTGTTTCCCAGTACTGGTATGTCTTATTGACCATTGACTTCTCAGAGTGCAGGAATGTAAAGAAGTTTAAGATTAGGTGTGGGGAGAATTTTTAATATTTTTTCAAATCAACATTCAGAGGATTAAATAGAGAAAAGTATTTCTGATTCCCCAAGGGATTGTGGAGGTTCTAATTCCACATGTTTCTCCCAGATGTGTTTAGTCATTGTTTAACCACATTCCATATGTTCAGACATATTAACCCCATATTTATTGTGGCACAGCCACATTCACATGGTTGTTTTAGTATTATCTACAGTTAAAGGGTAACTACACTCTAAAAATTAACTTTTTAAAAATTAAGATTGATTATTCCTTTTGTTGAGTAGCTACAGAACTAACCGCTTTCATCTGCCAGATTAGTCCTGGACTAATCCTTTATTAGCCAGGAGAAAGGCTGGCATAATCATTTTTTGGGGGCTGGTTCTCCTCACAGAAATAATATTGGGAGGTTGGAAGTGCCAGGCCTATATTTAACTGTATTTAAAAAAAAATACTTTACACACATGATAGTTATCCTTTAAAGCAATATCATAGGAAACATTTTTTTTTAAAAACTGTAAATAACCACAAGAGTCCAGTTGTACTCCATGTAGCCACCTTGGTAGAGACCTACAGGGTTATTCAATAAAAGTTCTTATTGTTAAAAAGGGTGCTAACTTTGCCCCAACCAATCAGATGTTAGCTTTCTAATGTTAAATAAGATCTGATTGGTTGGGGCAAAATTAGCACCATTTTAAGCAATAAGAACTTTTGTTGAATCTCCCTGATAGTTTTCTGTCCTCAAAACACTAAGCCATTCAAGTAGAATTAAGAAAAATTGAGTTATACTGAGGACTTAATGCAATTCTGCTGTGAAAATGCTGTTTATTCAAATAACACACGTTTCAGACTACAAAGTCCTTCTTCAAGTGTTAAGTACACCTTTTTATGCTACATTTTTCTTAATTCTACTTTAACCCTACATAACTAACTTATGCTGCTGCGGTAAACCTATAAAGAGTAAGTCTTCTCCTCAAATAAAAAAATGTATATTAAAAATAAAACCCCAAACTGTAAAAACCCGGTCTTTGAAAAAACAAAGACCGGGCCAGGTGGAGAGTTTTCCGCCAACCCCATCTTTATATTTTAAAGTTTAGTTCTTGAAGACATTTCGCTAGTCATCCGACTGGCCTTCTCAATTCAGAATGACTTGTACAAGAATCAGTTGGCAATTACAGTATGTACCCTGGAAATTCTGAATAAGCATATCACAGCCAGATGTTAGCGACCTTCTGAATGCAAGGCGTGATAGCATTATGGCTAAGAGGTGTTATAGGAACTGCCCAGGGTAAGGTGTCACCTGGCTGTGATATGCTAATTGGGACTTTCCAGGGTACATAATTGCCAACAGATTCTTGTACAATTCATTCACTTGTGTATGAACCTTTAGTTAAAAATAATGATGTTTAAAGAAGATATAATTTAATGTTCTTTATTCCTATGAAGAGAACCATAATGCTGTATTTATGGATGCCGGATTTAAGGACATCAGAGCTTATCATTATTGGGATGCTGCTAAAAGGGGACTTGATCTTGATGGATTTTTGAAGGATTTAGAGGTGAGCTATAGTTATTTTTCTTTTAATTTAGTTCTGTAATTTCATGTATTTAGTTCAGACTGTTGGGCCCTTTTTTTCTTTAAAAGGACAATTTCACTGTATTGCAAACAACCCTAAAAAACAAAGACTGTAGACCCGGTGGTCCCAGGAAGCAGATCTTCTGCTTTGTCAGTCATGGCCATAACTGTAATATCATGGCCATTGATTGCTTTCCAAGCTGCCTCCACTGTCGCTGCGCTCGTAAAAATGTCAGAGGAGTCTGCAACATTCAATGGGACACATGTAAGTAACTTGGGGGGTTCTTTGCAGTACAGTGAAATTTTCACTGTGGGGTGTGCAAGATTGATTTGCTGCTCTTTCCTCCTGGTGGGAAATTTTATGTTTGGTGCAGTAAGTTAGTTTACTCTAAGGCAGGTCATAGATGCCCTGGGTATTGCCTAAAATGGGGATTGGAACGATTATGATAACCCCAAAACCAATTACAGTCTGTATAATTCCACAAGAATTAGCAATTTGGTCAGTTAGACACTGCATGCTACTTGGGTGACAGCTAAAGTTTTCAGATCGGTTATTGGACGTGTGGGGATGATTGTTCTCCAATATTTGTATGATTTGTGATGGATCACCAGTATTATGGAATGATGTGGACTGGGGTGATATCCTAGTAAAATGATATTTACCGTATGTCCAAAACCAGCTTTAATACAGGTCCAGCCTGGTGTTCTGCAATAATACCTGATAGCTGACATTTAGCATGTACATTTAACTTAATCTAGTCTTGTTTCTAATAGAATGCCCCCGAGTTTTCCATCTTTGTGTTACATGCCTGTGCACATAATCCCACTGGAACAGACCCAACCCCAGATGAATGGAAAAAGATTGCTGAAGTTATGAAGGTAAGGAGGACCTTTGAGGAATGTAGATCCTGCTGTTCCTATAGTGTGAATTCAGTTCTCCCCAACGTGTTCATGAGCCCTAAATAAAGTGGACACAAACTGGTATTAATCAATGACTCTTTATTAATTTGTCTTGAAGAGCCAAATTCCTGTTCTTTCTATTTCTTCTTTTTCTTCCGGTTTATTCTTCACTTTTTTGGACTGTATCTCCTCCCACAGTTTGGTACAGACATAATATTTGGTACAGACGTGCGGGTCATATAGGAGAAGTGTGCTAAGGAATCCACGGAAACGTTATAGCGTTATCGGCGAATTTAGGGACATTTTTTTCCCTTAGACTATAATGGTAACAATCCTCAAATGTGGATATTTCAAAACGGTTTATTTCATAGTCATAAATACAAACGGTAATACCCCCCACTCCCCACACAGACACAGGTACACCCACCTACTGACCTACCATTCCATTCCCATGGAAGCCATACTTAAAGGGTAACTATAGTCAAAAAACAAATTTTGATCAATCATCAATCAAAGTTAGTTATATGGTCATACATGCAAAAACATACCCCCCACCCTCACACGGGTACACACACCTACTGGCCTACCCTTCCATTCCTGTGGCAGCTATACTTAAAGGGTAAATAAAGTTAAAAAAAACTTAGTTTGATTTATGCACAGTAAAAGAAAGTTTTATGGTTGTAAACACAAAAAAAGACCTACCCCCTAAACCAGACCCAGGCACACACAGCTACTGACCTACTTATCCATTACTGTGGCGGTCATTCTTAATCCCCAACCTGACACAGGTACACACACCTACTGATCTATTTATCCATTTCTGTGGCAGCCATGCTTTAAGTGTAACTAAAGTAAAAAAACCTAATTTTGATCAATAATCAAAAAAGGTTGTTTTATCCTCGATAAAAGACAGTTTTATGGTTGTAAACACAAAAAAAGACAAACCTCCTCAACCAGACCCAGGTTCACACACCTACTGACCTACTTATCCATTACTGTGGCAGCTATGCTTAAAGGGTAACTAAAGTCAAAAAACAAATTTTGATCAATATTCACAAAAGTTTGTTTTTTTAACTTCCAACCTTATCCAGGTACACACGCCTACTCACCTATCCTTCCACTTTCATGGCAGCCATATTTAAAGGGTAACTATAGTCACAAAAAACAATTTTCACTTATCATCAACAAAGTTTGTTTTTTTTAACCCCCTATCCGACACAGGTACACACACCTACTGATCTACTTATCCATTACTGTGGCAGCCATACTTAAAGGGTAACTATAGTCACAAAAAACAATTTTCACTTATCATCAACAAAGTTTGTTTTTTTTAACCCCCTATCCGACACAGGTACACACACCTACTGATCTACTTATCCATTACTGTGGCAGCTATACTTAAAGGGTAACTTAAGTCAAAAAAATTTTTTTGATCAATAATCAAAAAAAGGTTGTTTTTTTAACTTCCAACCTGTCCAGGTACACACGCCTACTGAGCTACCCTTCCATTTTCATGGCAGCCATATTTAAAGGGTAACTATAGTCGCAAAAAACAATTTTCACTAATCATCAACAAAGTTTGTTTTTTTAACCCCCAACCCGACCTAGGTACACACATCTACGGATCTACTTGTCTATTAATGTGGCAGCCATACTTAAAGAGTAACTAAAGTCCAAAAAACGTAATTTTGATCAATAATCAGAAAAAGGTTGTTTTTTTAACCCCCACGTGGCACAGGTACATATACCTACTGACCTACACCTCCATTACTGTTGCAGCCCTACCTAAAGGGTAACTAAAGTAAAAAAAAATTGACCAATCATCAAAAAAGTTTGCTTTTTTTTATCCCCAACCCGACACAGGTACACACACCTACTGATCTACTTATTCATTAATGTGGCAGCCATACTTAAAGGGTAACTAAAGTCAAAAAAACAAATTTTGATCAATAATCAAAGTTTTTTTTTAACTTCCAACCTGATCCAGGTACACAAGCCTGCTGACCTACCCTTCCATTTTCATGGCAGCCATATTTAAAGGGTAACTATAGTAAACAAAAAACAAAAAAAAAACAATTTTGACTAATCATTGACAAAGTTTTTTTTTTAACCCCCAACCCGACCTAGGTACACACATCTACTGATCTACTTATCCATTAGTGGGGCAGCCATACTTAACTGACCTACCTTTAATTCATGTGACAGACATATTTAAAGGGTAAGTAAAAAACAACAATGTCCTCATCATTGCCATTACTGAGTTTTAAAATCTGCAGCACAAACACACACATTCCCTTCCAAAATGCGGCCTTTCAAGCCAAATTCAAAGTTTATACTTAAACTTTCCCATTCTAGTTGTAACTGTTGTTAAATCAATAAGGGAAAAGTACAATTGAAAGAAAAAAAAGGTACTAGTGACCGTTTTGAGATTTAATAAATACCTCCATCCATCTAGTCCAACCCTTTTAGCCTACCTAACAGTTGATACAGAGGAAGGCAAAAAAAATCCCTGGATCTGTTCCCAGACAAAAGCTATTGAGATATAAACAGAAAGAAAACTGCAACTGGGTTCCCCTTGTGGTCACAGTCCACACCTGGAAATCTTACACCAAATAATAAAAGAACTCCATCCCACACTACAAAGGGATGAAATACTAAAAATAATATTCCAAGTGCCTTTACTCCTGGCGTACAGGAGTATGAAACGCCTACTGGTACAACCATCAAGGGCACTTCCCCCTGCCAACAACCTAGAGGTGAAACCTGCACACACATCCACACAACAGACCTGATATATATGCCATATTGTAAACAAGATCATCAAATTAAAGGGTCATTCTCCTGTGGATCCGCCAATGTGGTATATAAAATAATGTGCGTGAAGTGCCCTACCACAGGTTTCTATGTGGGGGAAACAGGACAAACTCTGCGTAAATGGATGAACTCTCATAGATTCAACATCATGCACAGATTAACAGATGCCCCAGTGGCAGAGCACTTTTGTAAAATAGGCTACAGCATTAAAGACCTCCAGATCACCATTCGTGTCGGCAATTTTCATATTCAAAAACAGTGGGGTTGGAATATAAGTTTATTCAGAATTTCATTCCCTAAACGGCGGACTTAATAGGGACATGAGTTTTATGGCCAAATATTAATTTAATTTACATTACCACCCAGACTAAACTCACTCACTAGGACACTGTCTTGTACTGCTTTATACAATTCAAAGGACACTTTCCATTTCAAAGGACACATTTTTACAGCAATCAACTTGTGTCCGCTTCACACCTTCACTACGATTCTCCCAAGGAGAACTATAGTGCGTTTTAAAAAAAACGTTAAAATTAAAGATTCCATGGGCAGGGAGGTAAGGTTGATACTTCCTACCCCCCAATATAATTTTTATGAGGAGCAGCAGCACAAAGAAAACTGCTTCTGCTAGGCTTCCTGAGTGCTTCAGCATTAACTGTAATACAGGAAGGACCATAACCTGGCAGATGAAAACTATATGTTATGTGCTGTAGCTCTTCAATGAAACAATATTGGGAAATAGAAATAATCAATCCAACCTCTCTGTACCAGGTACTTTTCACTTCTAAAAAGTTAATTTTTACAGTGTAGTTGTCGTCTAACACTGTTGTTTGGAAATAAATGATTATTTATTTTAAATAATAAATGTTTTTGTTCTGGAGAGTCTTAATACTTTACGGTATTCCCTTTTGTTTTAATTAGCGGAAGTCGCTCTTCCCTTTCTTTGACTCTGCCTACCAAGGATTTGCCTCTGGGAACCTAGACAAGGATGCCTGGGCTGTCCGTCAATTTGTTTCTCAGGGATTTGAATTATTCTGCGCTCAGTCATTTTCCAAAAACTTTGGATTATACAGTGAGTATCATCAGAGCAAAAAATTATATCTTTATTATTAGATGATATAATATATGTTTTAATGTCTCGGCCAATCACTTTCACGGCTGCCGGTCGAGCCCTTTCTGCTTGCGTTTGTGCACAGAAAAGGCACGGGAGACAAGCAGAAGGCAGCGAGGGAAAGAGGGCTGGTATTTTCAGGGGCCGATTTGAAACAAATAAACTTAGCGAGGTCTAGGTTTTTTGGGGTGTTCAGCTGATATACAAGGTAAGGTGTAGACTTACCCTTTAAAGGAACTGTAAACCTAAAAAAATAAGTGTTTGCCAATCGTTTCTATTATTCACACGCTTATTCTCACCTCCCTGTGAATAATAGTTTGCCTAGGGGACACAGCGGCATTTACCTTACCTGGCGCTCCGCTCGCTCCTTCTGATCTGACAGCCGTGTTGCCCCTGTCTCCACAGACTATTTCAGAAGCATGAATCTTAAGATTTTTTTCCTTTTTTTTTTTTTTAGATGAAAGGGTTGGAAATCTGACAGTTGTAGGAAAAGACAGCGACAATGTTGCACGTGTCCTCTCCCAAATGGAGAAGATTGTCCGTACTACCTGGTCCAATCCACCTTCACAAGGAGCTCGTATTGTTGCAACCACCCTTAACACTCCTGAACTATTTGATGAATGGTAATTATGGAGAAAGTATGTACTATTAATTTATAAAAACTAAATAAACATCAACCTACATGAGCTCTAAAACTACTGTAGATTAGAGCTGCACAAACTAATGTATATTGGCTCATCAATGTAAGACACATTACAACTGCCATATGAATTGGCACCAGACATTCTAATTTTTTAAGCAAACTGAAAATAAAAACAAGTCAACTGAAAGAAAAACCTAATAACACACAGCAAATGAAAACTGGTTTATATAACAGTGCATAAGAAATATTTCATATTGAATATTTATACCTTAATATCACCGATGCTATTCCCCCTTCTCAAAGTACAGTAACTCAACAGTAAAGCTCCCCCCCCCATACACAACATTGATATTTCAATCAATTTAGCGAATTAGATCAAAATGGCCAAAATGTCGACAGCAGTATTTCGATAGATCGATCAATGATATAGACGGGTTTATTGAAATACAAAGACAAGGCAAGGCGAAAATTTTTCCACCAACTCCCCCACCCAACATCATCTCTAGCCCCCATTGGAAGATTGGTGGTGCAAGGCAAATTTCAGGTTTTCACTATCAAAAATTTGATTGGAAAACCATCAGCCCATGTGTAGCTGGGTAAACATTTAATGATAAATGGGCAATTCCGTTGCTTCCAACGGAATCACGCGTTTATTGGTAAAGTGTATACCATGAAAACAAATGTTTACTGTCGGCCTTTGGGGAAATTTCCAGTGGTTGGCCGCCTGTGCTCATGATTCATGTGCAATTTTAATATTGGCACAGCGTCGATAGATTACCGTAAATGGTCTGGCCATCCTTTCAATTGTACTAAAATATTATGCACCTGTACATAGGTAATTCTCGGGCACATTTACTTGTTAAATTCCAAATTACCTATGAACAGGTGCATAATATTTTACCAGAGCCTACCTTTGTTGCTTCAAACTTACTGGCTTCCTCCTCCTGAATAATGGTATCTGCAGCTCCACCCAGACGGATCTCCTGGCTCATCTTGCTTCCTTGGCCTCCAAATATAAGTTCCAGTCACACCACGTGCATGTGTGTTTGCGCAACCGTGCTCATGTGTGACGTATTCGCATATTCATGTTTGGTCATGGCATGATGACATCGCACACAAGTGCATGTTCGCGCCGACGAGCATTGACGTCATGTCGTATGTGGACTGAAGTCACGCGCACGCAGTGAGGTCGTGTGCATGGTGCGAACAGAACTTACATTTGGAGGCCAAGAAAGCAAGATGAACCAGGAGATGTCGTCTGGGCAGAGCTGCAGATGCTATTATTCAGGAGGAGGAAGCCAGCAAGTTTGAAGCAATAAGGTAAGCTCTGGAGGGGAGATAGAAGAAAAATGTTTTAGCCAACAAGTTTTAAAGCCACAGCTTGCCACTAAACGAATGTTTTTCTTAAGGTGTACACACCCTTTAATGTTCTTGTGCAGTAGGTTACAACTATTTTGTTTTATTTACCTGTAGGAGAGCGAATGTAAAGACCATGGCAGACAGAGTCCTGTTGATGAGAGCAGAACTGAAGTCACGATTAGAGGCTCTAAAAACTCCAGGAACATGGAACCATATTGTCAACCAAATAGGAATGTTCAGCTACACTGGACTTAACCGTAAGTGCAATATATACCTGTGTAATATACCAGGGCTGTTCTGTCCTGTGTGTTTGGATTATGAATGCTTATGTATTCTATACCCCTTCTAACAGCTAAGCAAGTGGAATACCTCATTAAAGAGAAGCACATCTACCTGATGGCCAGTGGCCGTATAAATATGTGTGGGCTGACAACCAAGAACCTAGACTATGTAGCTCAGTCTATTTACGAAGCCGTAACCAAGATCCATTAAAGGAATCTCAAGCTACCAGAAGCTATAATAATGATTTCATTGTTGTGTGTTTTGTGTTCTTAAGTTCACGGTCAATGACTGTTCTTGATCACCCCACCGTTTTCTATGGCTTTATAAGGAACAGGTTAAGCTGCTCAGAAATGTTTCAAACCATGTTTTTCCTCTAAGGGGCAATGTCCAGATCAGTAGAGATTTTAGACCATTTTGCACTCGTTATTTTGAAACCCAATCAATACCTTGACCTCTTACATCCTACCCGGTGTTGTATGCAGTCTTGTAATCCACTGATGCAGCAATTCGATTTGTATGAAATGAAAAGGGACAATATTGTCACTTTCAGGTGCATGAAATGTTTTAAAGGCATTTTTTTCACTTCGCTTTTCTCTGATTAAACACTGTGTTTGAATACTAGGCTGTGTTAATTAACACCTTAAAGTGCTAAAGATATTGTGGCCCCTGTCCAGTTATAGTTCTTACTTAAAATTAACCTTAAGAAAATGTATGTTTAGCAGAATGCATGCTTCCTCTGTACAGTACAGTTTTCCGTAGGGAACGTACATCTGGCCAAACATTCTGTCTGCCAGAACTTAGCACAGGCCACTTGTCAAAGACCAAAAAAACTTTCCAGCCAGTACAGAATCCTAGAGATTTTTAGAAGGATTTCCACATCCGTGATGAACTAAACTGACAAAATCCAGTCTTGATATCGCGTATGGTTACATATAAATGTCTTTGGTAAAGCATTTTACTATTATCAAGTAACCAAGCCCTACTTGATAAATATATATTTTTATTTACAGTCTATTTATAAAAATGCACAATTCATACAGATAGATCAATAATTATATCTATATGGGGAAAAAAGCACTCAAACTTATCACAAGGGGATGAGGCCTCTAGCAAACTCTTAAGCAACGCTATGGGTCTCCGGACCCTTGGTTGAGGAAACCCTGTTCTAGATCCACTGTTCTCATAAACAATGCTACTTAGCGTATGTGGACAGCTCCTGACACTTCTAAAAGCACCAATGAAATTTACGCTGTTTTCTGTGTCTGTGACAAAGTGCAATAAAACTTTGCAGCTCCAGCTGTAATGGCTGAATTCTGATGACTGTGTACGTATCTTGTTAAAGTGAAAAGCTAAAAATAAAAAACCATGGTCTTGAAATGAATATGCCAATTGTTAAATATATATCATTTACTTGCAAAATAAAAAAGTTCTGCTGAGTGCAGTATTGTTTGGTTTGTTTTTTAAGCCTTACAATTAACCCACAAAAAAATAAATAAATAAATATATATATATATATATATATATATATATATACACACACACACATAGAGAATACAGTCTTAATGTAACATAGACAGAATACACAGTGCACAAGGTGCTATACAGGAATCCACTAGATCCACTCTTGTTAAGGGCAGAACCTTGTGTGCTGATTCTATATAGCGATTCTCACTAAGTTGGCTTCCGTTTGCAAAACACCAGCCTTGGACAATTATTTGTTATTCTATGGGTTTCTTTTTTTTTGTTTGTGAGTCACAACAATGGCAAATACTACATTAAGATTTATAGTTTTATATACCAGTATCTCCAATAAATAAGGCTTATGAAAGTGTGCACAGAAATGAAATGGACAGAAATTTAGTGTTCTGGTGTAGGGGATATCTGGATGATCACTAGAAGAGGAAATTCAGGAGGGCAAAAGTAATAATATACAGTAACAGCACAGGTGTAATGAGTCACATAGATGTATCAAACATTAGGTCTAGAAAATAACTATGTAGTCGTTCAGTCCAACATGAATTAGTTCATGAGGGTTACGATCAGGCCAAGGGACACCTGTCAATCTCCCACCTACCCCTTCACCCACTATATAGTCTGTTTTCTTCCCCAAAGAGACATACAGATAGTGATCGAAGGTCAAACAACTCAACAAATAATCTCTATGCGCAAAAGAAATACACATTTCAGTGTATAGAATCAAAACTTTATAGAAAAAAAGTTCTATATATAAAGCCGCAATGAAGGCGTAAGAGAGCAGTAATGTAAGAAATGTGAGTGCTGGGGAGAAAGGAAAGGAGGTTGATTACTCAATTTATAGATTTTGTAGAGGATGATTATGTCCTTTAAGACAAGTACCTCTGGTAACTGAGAGTGTGTCAGAAGCAGGTGCCAATTTGTGGTGAATTTAATCTCCTATATATGCAATCGTGGCCGCGGTGTCAGAAGTTTCCGATACCACTGGTTAATAAATATGGCCCTGTCTTGTGCACACACCATCGGCTTTCGGTGAAAGTCACAACGCTGACATGGCCAATCCCTGACGGCTGTTCCTAAAGCTGCCTACTCTGCTGCTGTGCCAGCCTGAAACCAGCTCGCAACAGCAGCAGTAGAGGTGTCTGTGACTGTGAGGTACTGTGGTCTGTAAGTAGCTTTACATACGTCTTTGATAAAGGTAAGTAAATAGGAAAATGGCAATCATTCTTCTATGTACACTTAGGGCTAGGCCACATTAGCGCAATTTCAGTTGCGTTGCACATCCATCTTATAAGGAGAAAGCACAAACGCACAGAAATCGCATGTAAATCGCAATCAGGTGTGATTGTGTGAGCGCTTCCCATGCGATGCAGTGTGGCTGTGCCCTCAGTTTTTAAAAGAGCTTAGCAGGTAGTTTGTTCCAAATATCTATCCACTGATCTTTTGTGGGCACAGTCTATCTCAAATCCTTCTGACCTCATGAAATCCCAGACATGTTTGGTACATTTTAAGGCAATTAACCAGCATTTGATCCATATCTATTTTTATTAACTGCTGGGAGTGAATTCCTGATTTGCATTGCTTGGGACTCCTTCCAGCCCAAGCCTTAACACACACAACTGCAGGGTCTGCTCCCTGAGTAGTTACACCAATCATCTTGACTATGCAATTCCAGATCAATGAGATGCTTATACTCATTATACAATTATACTCATAAAATGGGAAAAAAATTAAATGTATATGTATGTTGTGCTAAGTTCCCCATCCTTCCTTCTGCCTTTTGAAAAAAAAAATACAAGAATGCAGAGAATTCCTTCTTTAAAGTCCAGCTCCATTACAGCCACGGAACTCTGGAAGCTCTGGGCAGAACGTAAATCACACTATTAGCATGTTGTAGATAAGAAAGGGTGGCAGAGATCAGCAATGCTGCATGCTTCCTACATAGTAACATAGTAACATAGTAATTAAGGTTGAATAAAGACATTCGTCCATCAAGTCCAACCTATCTTTTTTTTTTTTTTTTTTTTTTTTAACCCTACCTAACAGTTGATCCAGAGGAAGGCAAAAAACCCCAGCTAAAAAAGGAGGGAAAAAATTCCTTCCTGACTCCAAACGGCAATCGGAAAGTATCCCTGGATCAACCAGATCTATATGCATTAATACCAGTAATTCTCAATATTTTTTAGTTTTAGAAACTTATCCAGGCCTTTTTTAAAGTTATTCAATGAACTTGCCATTACCACCTCCGCTGGAAGACAGTTCCACAGTTTCACCGTTCTCACTGTAAAGAAACCTCTCCTAACCTGAAGATGAAACTTCTTTCAAGTCTTAACGGATGTCTGTGTGTCCTCTGTCATGTTCTTTTGGTGAACAATGCTCCGGATATTATCGTATGGCTTGTTACTGTATTTATAACACTAATCATATCCCCACGCAAGCGCCTTTTCTCTAGTGTACTAATTGTAATTTATTCAATCTGTCTTCTTATTTAAGCTCCCCCAATCAACTTATTATTTATTTACCCTTCTCTGAACCCATTACATTTCCAAGATGTCCATTTGTTACACAGGATTCCAAAAAAGCACTGCATATCCAAATAAGAATAATATGTTCTCCCTTGAATCCATACCTCTCCTTATACAAGGCAATATATTGCTGGTTCTAGCTGTTGCTGCCTGGTTCTGATTTTCTATTTAAAAGGGTATGTACACTGTAAAAAAAAAACTTCAGCTTACTTGCCCTTGGCCCTCAATGCATCCACACCTTACAATCAGAAGGTCCCTATCACCTGGCTGTCATATGCTTATTGGGACTTTCCAGGGTACTCAATTGCCAACAGACTCTTAATTGAGAAAGCCAGTCAGATGACTAGCAAAACGTCTTTAAGTCCAGTTGATGTAACTGAATACAACAGATATACCATGACCTGAATGAATGAGAACCTTCACAAACAAGTTAATGACAGTTATGTACTAATGGCGGCCTTTATTAAAAGACAATATCAACAGCAGAGTCTTAAAGGCTATAAACATAAAAACTACCTTCCAATTTCATTTTTAAAAGAACATATGAGGTATTAAGGTTAATTGATCCTGCTAAGTAAAGTAGTAGGATTCCAGTACATAAAAATAAGAGCAAACATACATTTGTTCCACTGTCAGCAAACAATTTGGTGTCTTTATAGTTCAGGTTCTCCCTGGGGCATAAAAATCCACTAAATTTAAACAGAAAATGTCATGCTATATAATATTTACATTTGAGTCCAGATATACAGAACAGTTTAAACCTGGCTTTAAAATTAACCAGTTACTGTTTCAGATACTGGTTGTTATTTTCATTAGAAGCATGCAGGCTGCATTATTTAAATGTAGCCATACATCATATCTTTAATGAACTGCTACACAGCTTGTAATATATAGATATCATGTATTCAGGCTCAATTTGTCACAAACTCTACAACATTGTTTTTAAAGGGGAAGGTCAGTGCAAATACATATGCTTTTCAGAAAAAAGAGCAGTATTTTGCATGCCAATGACCTTATATACCAATTCAGCATTTTGTCTGTGTATAAATAAAGCAATCGAAATAGACTTCCTGTTTGCAGGACCCCTAGTAGAGACCATTATGCTCTTGCCCTTGACCCAGCTTTGGGTTGATTCAGTTGCTCAGTAGAGATCGAGCATCGCATCTTTGACCCATCCAACAGCCAATAAGCAGAAATTACTGGTAGGAACATTCCAAGGATATGGTGCATCCTGGGGAAGAAGAAGGACCGTTAGAACCTGAAATGGCAGCTCACTAATGTCTACAGCAGGGCTAGGCCAGCGATACAAATTTTGGATATTACAATAACCTTGTAATAAATAGCCTAGTTATATTATAACCATATAATATTACTTATTATTATTTATTTTTATAAATATTATATGGTTATTATATTACTAGGTTATTATATGGTTATTTATTACTAGGGTATTATAATACCATATAATAACCTAGAATATTATAACCATATAATATTACTTATTATTATTTATTTTATAAAATATTATTATATGGTTATTATATTACTAGGTTATTATATATAGTGTATTATAATAATCCAAACATTTGTATAGCTGTCCCAGCCAGGATTCAAACCCTGGTTTCCCACATCCAAGGCAGTGCCTTTAGCCACTACACTATACAGCCAATACAGTACATGCTTGATATTTTACTAGGGTAGTATCTAGGTTATTAGCAAAAGGTTCATATATTCACTATATATGTAATATAGTATAGTGGTTAAAGGAACTGCATTTGGCATGGGAGTCTAGGTTTCGAATCCTGGCTAGGCCAGCTATACAAATTTGGATTATTAAATTACCATGTAATATAATAGCCTAGTAATAAACATTATTATATATGTATTATATGGTATATTATATGGTTATAATAACCTAGTCATATACTAACCATATAATAATTTAGTCATATAATAACCATAATATGACTAGGTTATTATATGGTTATTATAACCATATAATAACCATATAATAACCTAGTCATATAATAACCATATAATACCTAGTCATACAATAACCTGGTTATTATATGGTTATTATATGACTAGGTTATTATATGATTATTATATGGTTATAATAACCATATAATAATCATATAATAACCTAGTCATATTATGGTTATTATATGACTCTCTGATCTCTCTGAAGATCTCTCTCTTTTTTGGTTTCGTGTCATCCTGTCACACCGATTTTTCATCATTTGCCTAAAGTTCACAAATCCGAAATACCACCTAAAGGCAGGCCTATAGTGGCAGGTATTAAATCTTTGAATGAAGGGCTCTCTGATCTCATTGATTTCTTACTACAACCTATGGTTAAGAGACTGTACTCATATAAAAATTCTACACACATTGTTAATGTTGGACTGCATTTAATGGCAGTCTGAGTACAGACTAATAACTACTGAGGTTGTATCATTATACTCTAGTATTCCCCATAGTAACATAGTAACATAGTAATTAAGGTTGAATAAAGACATTCGTCCATCAAGTCCAACCTATCTTTTTTTTTTTTTTTTTTTTTTTTAACCCTACCTAACAGTTGATCCAGAGGAAGGCAAAAAACCCCAGCTAAAAAAGGAGGGAAAAAATTCCTTCCTGACTCCAAACGGCAATCGGAAAGTATCCCTGGATCAACCATATCTATATGCATTAATACCAGTAATTCTCAATATTTTTTAGTTTTAGAAACTTATCCAGGCCTTTTTTAAAGTTATTCAATGAACTTGCCATTACCACCTCCGCTGGAAGACAGTTCCACAGTTTCACCGTTCTCACTGTAAAGAAACCTCTCCTAACCTGAAGATGAAACTTCTTTTCTTCCAACCTTAAAGGATGTCCACGAGTCCTCTGATATGACCTATTAGTGAACAATGCACCAGAGAGTTCACTGTATGGGCCATTAATATATTTGTATAAGGTTATCATGTCCCCACGCAACCGCCGCTTCTCCAATGTAAACAGCCCTAACTTGTCTAATCTGCCTGCATATTCAAGCCCCTCCATTCCCCTTATTAATTTAGTTGCCCTTCTCTGAACTGCCTCAATTTCCAAGATGTCCCTTTTGTATATGGGATTCCAAAACTGCACCGCATATTCCAAATGTGGCCTTACCAGTGCCTTGTAAAGAGGGAGAATAATATTTTTCTCTCTTGATTCCATTCCCCTCTTTATACAAGACAATATCTTGCTAGCTCTAGCTGTTGCTACCTGGCATTGTTTGCTACAGCTAAGTCTGTTATCTACCAGAACCCCCAAATCTTTTTCCATTTCAGATGCACTTAACACAGAGTTATTTATGGTGTAGGTGGCACAGGGATTATTAAATCCCAAATGCATCACCTTACATTTATCAACATTGAATCTCATCTGCCATTCTGCTGCCCATTTTGATAATCTATCTAGGTCTGCTTGCAGCACTTGCACATCATTGGAAGTTTCCAAAGCTCTGCATAATTTAGTGTCATCAGCAAACACAGAGACCTTGCTCTCAATGCCCCCTTCTAAGTCATTTATAAACAGATTAAACAGAAGCGGCCCCAGTACAGAACCCTGAGGAACTCCGCTTAGAACTTTAGCCCACATAGATGTAGCTCCATTAACCACCACTCTCTGTTTGCGGTCCAATAACCAGTTCTCTATCCATGAACAAATGTTTTCTTCAAGGCCAACAGTCCTCAGTTTATACATTAGTCGCCTATGTGGCACAGTATCAAAGGCTTTTGCAAAATCCAAATATACCACATCCACAGCTGTGCCTGAATCTAACTTCTTACTCACTTCTTCATAAAAACCAATTAAATTTGTCTGGCATGATCTATTTCTCATAAATCCATGCTGACTACTACTAATAAGATGATCTCTGGAGACAAAGTCAAGGATATGATCCCTTAACAAAGTTTCCATCACCTTCCCTACCACTGATGTTAGGCTTACAGGTCTATAGTTACCAGGCTGTGAACGACTACCTTTTTTGAATATTGGTATTACATTGGCTTTTTTCCAATCCAGCGGCACATCCCCAGACAAAAGTGAATCTGAAAATATGAGACACAGTGGTCTTGCTAGAACTGAACTAAGCTCTTTTAAAATCCTAGGATGCAATCCATCTGGTCCTGGCGCTTTATTGATATTAACTTTGTCTAATTGATTCCGTACCATATCCTCCGTTATCCAATGTGAAAACTCTTCATTTCCTCCCTGCACATTGTTACAATCCCTACTGTAAGGATTCTCAACAGTAAAAACCGATGTAAAAAAACGGTTTAGCAGATTAGCCTTTTCGGCATCCTCTACAACCACCTCAGCTCCATTATTTAATGGTCCCACATTCTCAGTCCTCATTTTTTTACCATTTATATACTTAAAAAACATCTTGGGGTTGGACTTGCTTTGTTCGGCAATCCGTATTTCATTTTCTATTTTAGCTAGTTTAATTGCTTTCTTGCACTCTTTATTACAACTTTTGAAGTCCCTGTAAGCCTGTTCTGTGCCTTCTGCTCTCAAAATTTTAAAAGCCCTTTTCTTTTTTTCCATTTCCCTTTTTACCTGAGCATTAAGCCATGCAGGAGTGGACCTAATTTTTTTACACTTGTTTCCTAAAGGTACCGATTTGGAAATGTTATATGTTAATGTTACCCATCTTTGGGTAATGGAGGCAGTGAAGTATCACTTAGAAAAGTATAGTATTTATTCTACAGAATGGATTGTGTCCATTCTGGATGCTCTCTGGTATTAATTAACTCATAACTTATTTAAGTTTGATGATGTCTTTTGACAATGTCAAGGGGCTGCGATGGGGGTTAAATTTGCCCCAACCTATTTGTTTTTTGGGGTGGTGGGAGAAGACATCTCTATTTCAACACCCTGAATTTTTTATCCGCCCAATGTAAAGTCATCATGTACAAAAGATACATTTACAATGTGCTGTGGGTATGGAGTGGATTAAAAGAGGATTTTGAGAGATGGATTTTGCTATTGAACGACAATGTGTTATAACATTATAACATTAGGTTCACCTGTGAATATGGGGGAAATGAGATTTGTTTTTTGGATATTAATATAAGTTCTAAAGGAGATCATTTGGAAACTACAGACTTTTGTAAGGTCTCAGCTAAAAATACCATCATGTCATCCCCCCATAGTGTGAAGGCCATCCCATATGGTTAATATATTCGCCTTAGACTTAACTGTTACACTTTGGACAGCTTTACAGAAGCAGCAGAAAAAATGATACAGATATTTTTGGAAAGTGGGTATAATAGGATGTCCATTAATAAAGCATATATAAAAGCAAGTAAAATGGATAGAAGGGAACTCTTGAGAGGAGCTTGTAAGAAAGATACCAGTAGTATGAGTAAGACCCTTAAGGTTATCTTACAGGAGGGATGTAAATATATTTCAAGGAGAGCTAAATCTCTTAGAGTTATTTTATCTCCCAGTTTATATACTACTCCCAAATGCCATACAACAGTCTGGCTCACACAAAGGGAATTTTCCATGCAGTGCTTCTAGATGTAGAATGTGTAAACATATTAAGAAGGGAGATTCTTATGTTAGTACAGTTACAGGTAAAAAGTAGAGAATTAAAACGTACATCAATTGTAATACAAAATTTGTAGTAATGATCTATTTCTCATAAATCCATGCTGACTACTACTAATAAGATGACCAATCAAATGGCACATTCTAATTTTCGTCACTGACAGAGAGGAAAAGGCAGGATTTATGGTCTGGTGAACAGGAGTTTGGACAGTAAAATCTTCTTTCTGAAATAATGCAGGAACACAAGAGTGGGTGTGTTTTGTTTTATACCTATTTAACTCTCTGCTGACCATGTGTGTGTTTCACCAGCATAGTTGTCCTTTAACTTTTGCAAAAGAATGGATGATCGGTCAGATTGTGAATGATACGATAAGTTGGATCATCCACGACACTCACCCAACTGATTGTCCATACATACCAATTCTCAGCTGTGACAGACGATACATCCTTGTATCTGTACATACTTTAAGAATGCTTTTACAGATAGAAGTGTTTATAGGTTATTTTTGACAATTGACAATGCAAATTACGGTAAATAAACACTGAAATCTTAACCAAATCAATATTTGATGTAACCACATAAATGTTTATATGTTTGTAGGTTTGGGGTCAAAGGCCTGCAGCAAAATTATATTTGGGGCAAATCAATCAGACACCTCCCTAATGAGTAATTTATCCCTAATAAAGTATTTAATTTGATTTTTGGCATTGAGGACACAATTATGACTACCAAAACTGCCTGCAGACAGTTTTGGTCAGTGCTGCTGACCAAACTGCTGCTCCCCAGCCGTTCAGTGAATAAACTGTTCAAGGTTATTATGTGGGTAACCTGGCACAAATGGCATAACTAGCAATAGGGACTTGGGAAACATGTCCCCAATCTCCTGCTCGGTGCTCTGACATGTACCCCCTCCAACAAACCAGTTTAGGCAACCGTGGAGCAAGCAGTCCAGGTCTGTGCGGTGCATTGCAAATGCATGTCTCAGTTTGTTTGCAAGTTATTGTCCCACTGTCACTTTGTCAATTATTACAGCAACATGACATTTATATTTATTGTTACTATAGTTACTTTGCCAGGGACTGTACCTGGGAGAAGCAGGGCCTTGACTAGACTTGGAGGAGACATCATCAGCTTTCTAATAGCAACCTCACATTTCTGCCAAGGCTACTTTAAAATCCCCCTATGTAGGGGTTTCTTCTCCATCAATATTGCAATATTTATACTTAGTTGGGGGCCCCAAACTGGAAGGGGCCAGCACTTGTAAGTATGTTTAGCTGCATCTTTGTGGAAGGTAAGTAAAAGTAAGTGGGGCCTGCAGCTGTATGTAAAATTTCGATTTATGGTTGGCCATGCCCTATAAAATGAAGTTGAGCCAGGCAAGGCCAGGGATATAGCTGCGTTTTTCAAGCCTCAGCAGATATGTGGACGTCAATGGTTTCACTTTCTATTGCTAACAAGTCTGGAGGTTTGTTCAGTTTCTGCTTATTGTAGATTAGTGATGGACCCGAACGGGTTCGGGTCGAACTTTACAAGTTCATATGAACTCAAACTATCTAAACTATGAACTAGTTTGGGGTTTTTCAAACTTGCGGACTTGAAAATTTGGTAATTATAGGATTCTCGAATTGGTAACCCTCGATTATATAGTTCGATTTTGGTAACTCTTGAATGTAGCATTCGATTTCAGTTACCCTCAAATGTATCGTTCGTGGACCCTCAAACAAATCGTTCGATTTCAGTAACCGACGAATGTATCTTTTGGTAACCCTCGAAAGTTCGGTAACCCTTGAATTGGCCATAACCCTCGAAAGTATAATGCGGAAACCCGACAATTGCCTGATCATGGGGAAAAGTAGTGTTTTTTGGTGATTTGGACATGTTCCCCAGACCATTTCCCAGGTGCCAGAGCCATTTACAGTAAGTTACCATTACTATTTTATCTGTTATTTAACTATTTCTCCCCATTGACCTTAATGGATTTGTTTTCGAACAACCGAACTTCCAAACTTTTACTGAAAATCAGAATTTTAAAAAAGAACTAAACTTCAGGAAGTTCGTCTATCTCTATTGTAGATCAGGAGACAGAGGTTAAATGGCACAGATGCAAGTGCAACTTAGACCAAACACAGGACCCTAGATTCTACCACAAGACAGGAAGGACCTGCTGACAGCTGGATTAAGGTCTTCTGGAGAATTTGAATGTTATATTCAGACCTTGTTGAAAAAACTATTTTTAGCACAGCTGCACCTGCTGTATGTATGCTTCATCAAGATCAAAAGAAAAAATGGTCCTAGGAGATTTCACTTTTTTACTACTAAGAACGCAGACTGCCAGCTGACTGCAGGAACAGAGGTTTCAGAAACTAAAGGTGGGTACACACATTAACGAGGAAGGTATCTCGCTCCCTTTCTCATTACTGTGTAGCATATTTCAGAGCGAATGTTCAGTCGGCCTCGGGATTATTCAGAAATGGGGGAACTTTGTATTCCCAAGCGTCTCTTCCTGTGCTCTAAATATGGAGAAGGCTCAGGACTGTGTGTAGCGCAAATGATGCAGATTCTGTCTGTCATGTTTTAAAGATCTCTCATGTGTGTACCCAGCTTTAGGGGCAGCTCAGAAAGCCAAGGCCTATATTAAATACCGTACATATGTATAATTAACTAAGATTGATTTATGTTGCAATTGAGAGTAATACCCCCAATTTATAAACCAGTGAAGAAATATTTATGACAAATAAGACAATCTAGCTTCACCAGTTATAATGGTATATTACCTATAAAACACACTGTGGCTCATTTACTCAGAGCCACTGGCCAATGATATGGAGTGAAAGCCGCGTTAACTGGTTACGCTAAAGAGCCCAGCATCCGTCTCTCAACATTAAATATCGCGTTTGCGCTACATTTAGCAAATGATTTTAATGCCGACGTTAAAATCATGCTGTGGGATAATCCCTTCTGGGATGTACCCACGTGTGCTAACGTAATATTCAATCGCAGAAGGGAGATTTCCCCGGAATGTTAGCAGCTCTAGGTAAATCTCCCCCAGTAAGTGTTGAATCCCCATTACTTTCAAACAATTTCTAAGCATCCTTTCCACATTGGAGGTATAATCTCTGTCATGACAGTTAAGCTGGGTACACACCACTCCGTCTTTTGTCCCAACAGAACGGCATTAGCGTGCAGAGACAAAGCAATGTCTGACATGGCAAAAGTAGTCGTGTCCTACAGTTTGCCAAGACCGGACGTGGTTTCCGACGCGTCCAATCTCCCATTCATCCGATTCGAGCGACAGGTCGTATGCTGGTCATTGGATGCTGCAAATCCAAGCAATTTTTTGGGCCCAGTTGACCAACACAATGAAATATCAGCCGAAAATTGCATGGTGTGTACAGAATCCCAATCACTGTCCTATTACCTTTTTATCCCAAACACAGAATCCAGCAATAACTTTTATGTGGTCCATTGTGTGACCAGGTCATCAGACAAGCCATTCAATGTAAGATATAGACCGGTGGGAACCATTCCCCATTCTGCACCTCAATAACACACACACATTATGTCTGTTCAGATTCTAACACCCATTTAATAGTGGGCACCTTAAAGGACAACTAAAGCCACAGAACACACTGAACCAGAAGGCCGAACACCTTGATATAAAACCAGTAATCTGTATCTTGCCTCTCATTTTGATATGGGCGCTGGGTAATTTACCTAAATAACATATGGTTTGTGCTTTACTTCTTAGCATTCTAATATCACACAGTTTGGTCAACGACTATTATGTTCTGCACATGCTCAGTCCTTAGCTATGGCAGACCCTTGTTACAGTTGGTCACACCCATTAATAATCTCTAGCCAATCCTTTTACAGGACAGATAAAGCAAGGAAGCATGTGACTGAGGTCAGGAGGTGTGGTCTGACACTGCACATACACACAGATAATGCATCCAGTTCTTAACAGGCTTACATATACTTTAGTGTTCAATATTTGTTTATTATTATTTTCCGTATATACATAAAAGAAAAGAAAAAACAGAAAAAAATAACATTGCATTTCCATTACATTCGTCTTATTATTTTTGATCGTAACATCCATTTAAGACAATATTTCCTAGCGCTAATGACAACCTAAATACTACATACAGTGATTGTCCTAAATTGTATAGGCATTTAAGTACATCCTTGTTTATTTTTATCTAAGTATCTCGCATCCAATCAGGTAAGTGTTTGGCGTGTTTGCCATTCAGCCACATGGACCAGGTTTTATGGAATGTAGGTATTGTATCATTTAGCACACGAAATATTCTTTCGTTTATACATATTTCGTTAAGTCTGTCTATTACTCTGTTGTGTGAGAGTGTTGTAGTTTTCCATTGTGCTCCAATCAAGATTTTTGCTGAGAGCATAACGTATTGTATAAATGTATTGCCGTGTTTATTGCAATTATCTGCTGGTATTCCTAATAGAGCTATTCTGGGGTTTACAGGTAGGTCCAGCCACATAGTTTCCTCTATCATTTTGAATATTTTTTCCAAATATTTTTGTGCTTTGGGGCATGTCCACCAGATGTGGTATAAATCTCCTTTTTGTCCACATTCTCTGAAGCAGTAGGGGCTGACCATAGGGTAGATTTTGTTCAGTACTGTTGGGACTTTGTATGTGCGATACAGTACTTTGATGGCGGTTTCTCTGAGGGCTATATTAAGACTACCCTTGTTAAGATTGGTGAATATTTCTGTCCATTGGGAGTCCTCCATTTGGAGCTCTAAGTCTGTTTCCCATTTTAATTGAAAATAGGATTTGTTTGGTGTTGGTGTTGGTGTTGATGAGATCCAGTTGTGGATGTGTGATAGGTGTTTTTTCCCTGATGGGTTTTGGTAACAAAGATTTTCAAATTCTGTTAGTCCTTTTGGTTGTGTATTGTTGTATTTATGTTATATATATAGTGTTGTATTTGTATAAGTTGGAAGGTTCCTCTTGGTGGAGTTTTGAATTTTTTCCTGATCTGTTCTGTTTGGCATAGAGTTGTAGAACTGTACCATTCTGTGGTGGTTTACCTTTTTCCACCATTCAAAACTGATATTTTGGAATCTGGGTTGAAAGTCTGGTGTGTGTGTTACTGTTTCCATCAGTGAGGGTGTGTTTTATTAAGTGGTGTTGTTGTTTCAGTCTGTCCCATAGTTTAAGCGTTGTCAATGTTAGTGGGCTGGTTGTGTTAGGGAGATATCTTTTGTTAGGGGGTATCCAGGCTATGTTGTCTATTTGTTGAGGGGTGATAAGGTCTGATTCTAATGTCACCCATCTAGGTGGTAAGTTGTTTTCATGCCATGGTGGTATTTGTGATAGCTGTGCTGCTGTGTAATATTTGTAGATACAAGGGACTTTCATTCCTCCCTGTTCAATTGGTTTTGTTAGTATTTTCTTGCTTATTCTTGGTTTTTTTTGGGACCATTTAAATTTGTAAATTTGAGTTTGTAGGGGTTCCAACCATATTTTAGCGACCCATATTGGGAGGGATCTGAATAGATACAGCAGTCTCGGGAGTATGTTCATTTTATAAGTGTGTTTTCTTCCCATCCAGGAAATGTTTAGAGTCTTCCAGTTTTCTAGGTCTCTTTGTATTATTTTGTATAGGGGTGGGAAGTTTGTTTGAAAAAGTTGTTCCATAGAGGATGTTAGTTTTACACCTAGGTAGCTTAGGCCATTTGCATATACTTTAATACAATTTACTGGAGTGGGATTTTATAGCTTATTGGGGTTTTTAGGGGGTTTGTTTTCAGATTCTGAAGTATAAAAGATTGGGTTTAGTTCTCCTTTAGGCAACTGCTACGTGTTTCTTATCAATGTCCACATCACATTGTGATTTCCTGTCAACTAGGTAACTCATAGTAGCCCAACCACCTCTATCCTGATGGTGATGTCGCCTGCAGCCAATTCAATGCTGGACGCAACTCTCTTAACAGGGGTTTTAGTGATGCTGTAAACAGAATAAGAAGGAAAAGGGTATCAAGCATACCAATACTGGTATGATCGGCATAATATATGGGAAGCAGTCAGCACCATTAGGCGGATGCACAACCTAGAACAATGTGTAAATAATAAAGTAAGGGAACCCTTACGTTTTAGTGATGCTAACTGATTCAGCGCTATTGAATAGCTTGCAGTGGGTGTCTTGTGATGTCAGCAAGCTATTCAATAGCGGATTTGTGGCTCTGTGCATTTGTATTTAAATACTAACTCAGGGGTTAAACCCACAAGGATTCCAGCTAAGACACAGTGGCTCACCAACCCAAAGCACAGAATAGTCTCAGGGCACTGGAATATAAAATGTGGGGCCTGGGTTTACAGTATTTAAATTTGTGCACTGTGGACTATAGTATGATACATATTGCCAAGGACAATGACATACAACTGTGTTATATCATCTGACAAGCTTTTGTGGGTTTGTTCCCTTCATCAGGTCAAAGCGACACTGACCCGAGGGTAAAACCCTAGAAACCGTATCAGCTAAAATAAACCGTCAATCCAAATGAAACTACTTTGTACAATCTACACACACTGGCAGAAATGATTTCCTTTAACAAAATGCCAAACACTTTTATAAACCACCAATGAGCTGAAATATAACAAGACTCGGTGTTTAGGTATAAATATATTTATTTAATTTTGAATTGGGTGCCAATTGGATGATCCAGAGGAAGGCGAAAAACCCCTCCGGGAAACAAATTAACAAACCAGGAGGGGGGAAAATTCCTTCCTGACTCCAAGGGCCATATTTCTAAACCTGCGGTATCGCTTTTTAGCGATACCGCGGGTTAGTTAATTTAAGATTGTGGTCGTAAATTTACGATACTGATCGTTAAAGGCGAGGTATCGCTAAAAATCGATACCGCGGCTTTATAAATATGGCCCCAAATGGCAATCGGATTAATCCCTGGATCATCTCGGCTTTTATAGGAGATTGTTAGATAGACTGTAACTGGTGCTGTTATGGCTCCTATCTATAGTAGATACACAGTTCATCTTGTGTGCAGGGATGCATGCTGGGCTACTACCCTTTATGGGTAGGGGATTCTTTGCTGCTGGGGGTCATCAGGGTGCAGTCTGAGAAATTGTCCTAGAGGTAAGAAGTTGAAGCTGGAGAGTAGGATGAATGGATGCAGAGCTGTAAGCGGTATCTTGCAAACTAGTGGGTTTTTTGGAATTTGTTTAGGAAAACAGCCCAGTCTACTCCCTGTAAAACAGAAAAAATAAAAACCTTGTTATTTCTTTATTAATAAAACTCATTACTACTAAATACATTTCATTGAGATAAATATTGTAACTACAGTTCTAGGATTTTATAACATTTAGTTATGACAGTGCTACATTTAATTCTACACTGCATAAAAGAGGAAGATCATTTTCTGAATTAGAACCCCAATATGTCTAGAATCCTACCTCAAAGAATGGAGATGATTTCAGCTCCTGTGCATCATCTTCTCCTGAGCCAATCCGATACTCAGGATTTTTTGTTAAAATCTGGAAAACAAAATGTTACAAACTTACAAGTGTATAATACAATATGGCAGCTGGATTGTATTAGCAGTTACGGAATATATTATGTAAAAGTAAAAGCTCATTAAGCACAGAATGTCTATTCCATAATATAAACACTTACTTGTTGAATGAAGTTAACCGTGGGGTCTACAGTTTGGGGAAGTTCTGGTTCCGTGCAAACTATTTTATAAATTAACTTCTTCTTTTCGTCAGATTCAAATGGTAACTGCAAAGAAAAGTTTGTAATCAATTAAAAAGCTTTTTCAATAGAACAAAATCAATATAAACTACAATATGATTAGTGTAATTAACTTCACATTCACAGGGAGATTCAATAAAAGTTCTAATTGTTAAAAATGGTGCTAATTTTTCCCCAATCAGATGTTAGCTTAAAATGTTAAATAAGATCTGATTGGTTGGGGCAAAATTAGCACGATTTTTAACGATATGATCTTTTATTAAATCTCCCTGTTAGTGGTTTTTGTTATAGTTTTATTATCTAGTTCCAGCAACACTCTATTAATAAAGAGCATTGGGTTAACTCTAGAGATCGCTGTGCATTATTAGGGCAGTCCCCAATTCTCAAAGCTGAGGTATTAGAGGATTGGATAAACTAGTATAGTGCACTACTATATTGTCTATATCATTATTTCGTTAAATAACCTGAACCTAGCACACTATACAACTTTAGATGTTTTTAAACCCACATTGTAAGAAATACTGACAAGTTTCAAGGAAATCCTAGGGACATTTCTGTTTAAATTAAGATGTAATTCCATAGTTCATTCTGTTAACGGGTATTTACCTTGCCATAAAGAATCTCGTATATGGTTACCCCTAATGCCCACCAGTCCACAGATCTTGCGATGGATGCATGTTTGAACACTTCGGGGGCCATGTATTCTGTTGTGCCACATATGTAACTCTTGGTGTCCAAGTAGCCCAATCCTTTAACACAGAAAAAAGGAAAGTTAGAGAGATTATATAAATGAAACCACCACAGGTCTTTCTTATTTGGGTAGTTTTACTATCTACATAGGACATACAAACCAAACACAGACAGGAGAGTTGTACAATCAGTGGGGTAGGGTGAAATTCGACATTAATTCTACTTTAAACACATGACGGTTATTATCTAAACTCCTAGAAATCTTACCTTTTACAGCCGTTCCAAAATCGGAAATTTGAGCGAATCCCCGGACATCCAGTAAAATGTTGGCTGGTTTTATATCTCTATATCAAAACAACGGGATAGAAACACAGTGTTTAGTTTACAGATTCCGCCACATACTATAAACAATTCCAATAATCATTTTAGAAAATGACTTATTATACACTACTATGGAGTGAACTATCAAGGCGTGAAACTGGAGCAAAGACCACATTTGCCCAGCAGTAAAGGTGGTGGCACTTAACAAATGTCTATATACCCAGTCCCCTCCCGTTATTATTCATTAGTGCTTACCGATGGACAACGTTGTTACTGTGCAGGAATTCCAGGCCTAGGACTATGCAGGCGCTATAGAATCTGTAAAGATACAAATGGCAATATTAATAACAGGGTCAATAATCTATGAAATAAAGGGCCTAACAAACTGAACTTCCAATATAATACATACGTATAAACCTCCTTAGAAATCCACTTACTTGGTTTGTATTAGTGAGAGGGGACCCCTGTTGATCAGGGAATGCAACGTTCCTCTTGGGGCATAATCCATTACTATGCAGTGATGGGTTGTTGTCTCATAGAGGGAATACAAGCCTATCAGGAAAGGATGTTGGGATTTTCTCACCATCATAAGGATGGAAATTTCTGTACTGTAGCTGCAAAAAAAAGAATCGGTCAAAATAAGAAAAAATACACAAAGAAATGTCAAGAAAGCTGTTGAAACCTTCTAGCTGGACCTACTACACACTTACTGTATACGATGAGGGCAATGTAATAAATAGATAGATTTACCTTTGTAGATTAGATCTGCTCTCCAATGCGTCCTTTTTAATGTACTTGATGGCGACTGTGGTATTTCGTACAGTGTGTACAGCTTTAAACACCTGCAATGTGAGAGCAATGTAAGTTCCCCTGTATATTTTAATATCGGTCATCTTCCATTTAGGGGCTGATAAACTCACCTGTCCAAATCCGCCACCGCCCAGATACTTGTGAATGACAAAGTCGTCCTCATTGGGCTTAATAAACTTCATAATTCTGAAAGCAGAAAAAGAAAAACACTGTGAATGGCTTGTTAAATCTTTTCTAGTCTCTGGATTTGTAGGTCTCCCAACCCTTTTCTCTGTAATATTACAGATCTACTAGAATAAGACTTGTTTAAAACTAAGGCTAATCATAGATGAGTTAATGTTCATGTGTTGCTTAATTAAAGGGTATATCCTACCCCCAAAATTTTTATTAAAGGGTATGTCCAGCAAAAATGTAAGTTTGTTTCTAACTGATTTACTGAAGAACAGGAGGAAAATGCACTATCTCTTACCTCCCGTCCCTCAGTAAATCTTACAGGTGAGGAGGAGACACTTACCCGCTCCAGCACCGACTTCACTGACAGTCTCCGACGCGTCCTCGCTCCTTCGCACTGTGTGCAAAGGACTGGAGATGTGCCGGAGGCGTCAGGGATTTTGGCTCTGGGTAAGTGTCTCCTCCTCTCCTGTAAGATTTACTGAAGAACGGGAGCTAAGAGATAGTGCATTTACCTCCTGTTCTTCAGTAATCAGATAGAAACTACTTACATTTTTGCTGGACATACCCTTTAATACGTGGCAGGAAATGGGCACAAACCTCGACCTTGCGAGATTTATATTTCTGAAAGCTCTCCCCAAATGTACTTACCAGCCTTTGTTCCCTCTCTGCCTTCTGCTTGTCTTCTGTGCTTGCTTGCACATAAGCAAGCACTAGGGGCTCGACTGACATCACTCCTTAGCTGGTTGAGCCCCTTTTGCTTGTCTTCCATGCACGGAAAAAGGCACAGAAGACAGCCAGAAGGCAGAGAGGGAACAAGGGCTGGTAAGTACATTTGGGGACAGCTTTCAGATATATAAACCTCCCGAAGTCGAGGGGGGTGGACATACCCCTTCAACACGGGAGAAATTCTAATAATAATAATATAAATGGAAGCCGGTGTCACAGTTAATTGTAAAATGACCATGAAATAATCTAAACATGTTTGTGTATTTGTTCCAGGCTATATCATACCTTGGTCTTGTGTCCACTGGTCCCTCAATAGAGGGATCTTCAGAGGGAACTGACAGTGCAGGATCATCTCTCTAGAAAAGCAAAAGAGTCTTATCTTAATTTAGATATTTTGGGCCAATGGAAAATCTACACTATTGCATCATATCATTGTTCCATTATCTGAGCAACACGTTTCCATTCCACTGCTTAAAAGTAAAATACGAATGAAACACTTACAATGAAAAGTCTTTCAGGATCTCTTGCACCGCAGGACAGAAGGAGAGCCTGAAAAAAGATCAAAGAAATGTAATTAACACGCACATTCTTCTTTCCTGGCTGCAGAACATGGTGAAGGTTCATAGACAACTTGCTAAATAAAAGCAATACACTTAAAAAAAATTAGCAAAACTATACAGCAAACTAAGAGGCATTAAAAGATAAAGGGCCTCATTTACCCAGACTCGCTACCGGTTAGCACGACTTTAGCTCCATATTAGCGTTGAATGCGCTGGTTACAGAATAATCACCCGCGTAAGTGACGTTCACGATTTATTATCGAATTTGCGCTCCTTTTAGCGCAGAATTTTAATCCCTTAATCCCTTTAATCCCTTACCGGGATTTACCGACATTCACAAACGTGATATTAAATCGCAGAAGAAGCATTTACCCAGAGCTATATCGGCTCTGGGTAAATGAGCCGAAAGATATTTCATGGTTCCTATAGAGATGCTTTGGAAATTACCCAGAAGTCTTCTCTTTCTGAAATCTAGTTTTTATAATAATAAAGTGTTTATTGTAAACATCCCATGTATCTGTAAATTATTCTACTGATTCCTTAGATACAATACCTGAGGTGTGGGAATTTCAAGGCTTGGTGTGGAACGGTCCTGTGGTCGGGAATGTAAGATTCTGTAAAGATTAAATGGAATAAAAATAATTATAAATTATTCTGGAAAAACTTTAAACTGTGAAATAAAAAATACACAATATACACAAAAACACACTAACAATATGATTGGCGGAGACCAGAGCAGTGTTTACACATAAAATGAACTTACACTGTTGAACGGGGACACCAGAAGGATGATTTCTATTCGTCGGAGGATGTTGGTGTCGTTAATTTTGGAGTCTGTAAAAATAAAATGATTTATTGTTTTAATAGTGATTTCTGCTCTATACCAATGAATAAATGTTTCTAGTATTTCCTAAAACAACATCTAATAGTGTGCGTTCTCTCATTGTCCACTGGGGAACTGGTGGATCTTTTATCCAAATAGCAAGGTTTGGACAAATATAATATAATAACAGCATATTGAAATAAAGATACAGAAACATGTAAAGAAATGAATCTTTAGAGCTCAGATTTACACTGTTACAGGAACTTACGCTGCTCTCTGAAGACGTGAGCAATTCTATTGTATCATCAGACAGCATTTCAGATATTGCATCAGAAGCTGATGAGTCTGAAAATAATGTAAAAGGAGAATATTGTTATATTACAATATTATAAATTGTGTTCCCATTGCTATAAATGACAACCCTGATCCTTTAAATACAATACCTGATGGTGCGCAGCTCTCAGTGTCAGTGCAGAGTTCGTGGGTGTTTGGTCCGAAATAACAAGATTCTGAAAATATAAATATAATAACAACGACCATGAAATATGCAGAAACATACATACGGTATTGAAATAAAAACATACAACATACACAGAATACACATTAGTATGAGCCAACCCTGGGACCAGAGCAGCATTTACACTATAAAAACACTTACAGTGGCAAACAGAGACGTCAGTTCTGCCATCTCTGTGTCTTCTAGACTTGTTACAGCACCTAGAGAAATAAAACAACACAATGTGTGGATAATGTGTTCTATTCTATACCAATTCTCATTAAAACATTAATATACCTAGTGGTGCCATAAACAAGTACAATTATACTGTCCCATTGCAGAAATGTGTTTTTTAGAACAAATATTTTTTTACTTAATAGAAAAGTAATCTGTACCCATTTCTAATAATAACAATTATGATTCATTAAATGCAATACCTGGGGATGGTTGAATATCCTGGACCAATGGAGGAATGTTCGGTTGTGATCTAGGATATTCATCTGATATTCTAGATTCCTGAAATATCAAAATCAAGATTTTCTTTATAAAGAATCTTTAAGAAATATCTAATATTTAAATAAAAATAAACAAACACACATGAAATATAAACGTGGAACAGCTGATCGCACACACCTTTACTTATGTACACATGATCAGCTGTTTAAAAACTGGGAAGAGGGTGAATATCAGGGGCCTGGCTGTAAAGCTGTGGGGGGGCTATGGGATGAAGTTTCGCCTCTGCCTCTTCTGCTCCATCATTGCCCCTTCCCATGTAAACATAACTGCTAACTGCCAGATCACCCCATACACAGGCAATGTTAACATTACTACTAGGCCATGTCACTCTCACTTATAGAAAAACAAAACTTACCCTCTTTTTTCTGAAAAGTCTTTTATGCCAGGAAAAAAATAATCTGCATGTTGTTTCTAAAATGGAAATATAAAGTTAAATAGTTAGAAGGGAGAGAAGATAAAGAATCTACCAAGATGGGGGGTAGAGGAAAGATTAGAATGGACCAGTATATAAATCTCACCCTTAACCATCACAAGAGACATTTATATTCAATGTAAATACTGTAAAATACTCCATAAGCATTTTCTGTACCTAAAGGTTCTTGGTATTCAGATGCTGTAGGATTAATGGGCATTTTAGGGTTTTAGAGTGAATATTGTTTATAAAATGTGTTCCCATTTCTATAAATGACAACCCTGATCCTTTAAATACAATACCTGATGGTGCGCGGCTCTTAGTGCCCAATGGGGAGTTGGTCGGTGTTTGGTCCGAAATAACAAGATTCTGAAAAATATAAATATAATAACAACGACCATGAAATATGCAGAAACATACATACGGTATTGAAATAAAAACATACAACATACACAGAATACACATTAGTATGAGCCAACCCTGGGACCAGAGCAGCATTTACACTATAAAAACACTTACAGTGGCAAACAGAGACGTCAGTTCTGCCATCTCTGTGTCTTCTAGACTTGTTACAGCACCTAGAGAAATAAAACAACACAATGTGTGGATAATGTGTTCTATTCTATACCAATTCTCATTAAACACAGCATTTCGGATATTTCATCAGAAACTGACGAGTCTGAAAATAATATAAATGGTTTAGTATGTTTTATGTTATCTGCCATTTCTCACCACAACATAGTTATTGTGCCAGTTACTATGTTAAGGTCCGTACACACGTCCGACACACGCCCCTGGCGACCCCTAATGCAAGGCGCAACGAAACGCAAAACACAGATATGCATTGTGTCAGTGTTGTTCAAAGGTCACCTGACTGAACACATACACATGGGCGATTATCGTCCAAAACAGACGTTTGTCACATGTGTGAATGCGCTCGGGGGTCGGACGTGTGTACGAGGTTTAGATTGGGGATCAAAGTATTTCTCGATAGGCTGGGTCACATGTGTAAACCATATCTCCAAATAATTAGTATTGGTAGATAGAGCCCAACTTAACCGTAATAATCCGGACAGGACTTTTTATATCATTGGCACAACATTACTAGCATTGCTACATATGGTCATGTTACAGCTATTTCCATAAATGTTCTAAATCCTTTAATACGATACCTGAAAATGCTTTGTACTGACCATTGTGGACACATGATGATGGTCCTTGATTTTCCACTGGTGATGAAATACCCTAAAAGGTCAAAATAAAAAGTTACTATGACATATCTCAAAAAAGAAACCTTAAATGTTAAATGACAACATATAAACAATATAAAAGTCACATTGTGAGGAACCAAACCTAGAACCAGAGACTTAAATGATCAACTTACACTGGTCTTTGGGGAATTGATCCTGTCTGTATCTGCCAGTTCGGATCTTGAGCCACTGGCTGAAGAGTCTAAAACAGGTAAATAATATAGAATAGGTTTAATCTATATTTACACATCCAATGTGAAACTCTATAAATCCCACCCAAGTATTACATTGATAATATGTTACTATTTAGCTTATGTGAGAAATTGCAATGATCGGTAGATGAATATGGTGGTATAATAGAACTGATCAATTGCCTTTAATGTTATGTGTAGATATCAGTATAAATGATGATAAAGGTTCTTATACTATACCTGAGGATCCTGGACCTGGTGCCCTATGTGAATTATCACTATATCCTTTGGGATAATGTAAACTGGGATCCTGAAAAAATGTTTAATCAATATTAATAAAGTATCAAGGAAACCAAATTCACAATACAGAATTAAAAAAGTCAACATTACAAAAAAACTCTTCTAATTCCCATGGAACCACAAGATGGTAAAAGAGAAACAGAGGCTGAATAGCTTATTATATGCTTATATGCTTATTATTACAGGTTCTCTCCGTCTAGTATAACGCCTTCCTACCCTTGCTGCTCCACTACCCACTTCTCAGTTGTGTAACATACAGCCCCTGCAGTCCCTGCGATAGTGGGGAGTCTGGGGGCTGAGAAGACAGCCAATCTCCTAACGCAACTGCAACCAGCAGTTTTAAACAGCTGATCGCACATATGTAAGTAAAAGTGTGCGTGATCAGTTGTTTTAAAACCTGCTGATTGTGGAAGATTGGGTAGAAGAGGGTGTGTTTCTGGCTGCAAAGCTGTAGGGAGGCTCTGGGCCCTGCATTTTCACCTCTGCTTCTTCGGCAGTATTTAACACAACATTGCCTCTCCCCATGTAGACAATACTGCTAACTGCCAGATCGCCCCATACACAGGCAATGTTAACATTACTACTTAGGACATGTCACCCCCCATTTATAGAAAAACAAGACTTACCTTCTTTTTCGGAAAGTTTTCTGAACCAAGAAAATAAACCTCTGCGCTTTGTTTTTTCTTCTAAAATGGAAATATAAAGGTCAATAAATAGGAGGGGAGAAGATAAAGAATCTACCAAGATGGGGGGAAAGATTAGAATGGACCAGTATATAAATACTCACCCTTAACCATCACAAGAAAAATTATAAAATGGCATTTAATGAAATTACTCCATAAGCATTTTCTGTACCTGGAGGTTTTTGGTCTTCAGATGCCGCAGGATCAACAGGCATTTTGCTAGCACCATTGTCCTAAAAATAAACAATACATTTTACTTCATTGAAAGCAGCATTATCTACATTACCCTAGAAACCTGCAAATATCCATTCTATGTATGAGGCACTCGACCCATGACACATGAACTACCCCTAAACCACTGATTCCTTAATAAGGTTATATAGACCTGCCATGCAAATTAGAACATTGCAGGTGTGGATGGTCTTGTAAGACCCCAGGTTTGGTCAAAGGTTAGGCATACACCAAACAATCCAGCACAAATATCAGCAGGGATTGTGCTCAAATATCGGCTAATTTGTAACAAGCCTAATATGAACGTGGCCACAAAGACCAATGTTTGGCCCAATCATTACATTTTGTTCAATTGGTGGGTTAATTGATGCCTATTTACTGTATAGCCTATCAAGTGCAACCATTTTTTAAAGCAAATATACATGTGAAATAAAAATCACAATCATGGCTGACTGTGCCGTCTATATTAGGCTACATGATTGGTCAGGTAACTTATCTTCTAAGAAAGTCTAGCAATCTCAATATATCTATTGGACCAAATTATCAGGCCAAACTCAACCCATGTGGACCAGCCCTTAGATTCCTATTTATGAAATGTTTAATATATTACTGACAGTTCTCCCATGCTTAGTAGTACAGAAAATGAGAATGTAATCTTACCTTCTTCTTTCTAAATTGAGTAGAGATATTCTTGCCCATTTTTCCTTTCGCTACAAGTTCCAAAAATTAAATAGTGAGAAGACGAATGAAAAGAATTACCATTTAAACACACACATAGATATAAATATCTAAATTCTTATCCAATAAACCCCAAATGCTAAATCTGGTGCCCAAGTGCAGACACAGTGAATAAAAATGGAATGAAAGTCCGTTCTACAGGGTAGGGTGAGTTTTTGTGTTGCTTTAGAACAATTAAAAAAACAAATTTTACAATAATTGTTAAGTCTATTAAAGATAAACAGGTACTTAGATAGTAATTCATTAATTAACATTATATATATATATATATAGTCTGTGGTTGAGTATAGGCACACACATCAAGCCGTTAACTCGCCCGTGCGCTGCAGCAGCCTTGAACTATCCCAATATCCAATGAACAATTCGCACTCCTGGGTCTTGTTGAACCATAAACAAATTTTATTCCACATATAGGCCTATAATTTGTTTATGTTTCAACAGGACCCCGGAGTGGAGTAGGACTTTGTTCTATTGGATATATATATATATATATATACACTTACAGGCATGGTGGAAATGAACAGACGTTCTTACTGTTAATCTGTTGTGTAGTGATTTAAAATATAGAAATGCTGAAAAAAATCAGATTCTATAAATGTAGCTTGTTAACACGAGCAGTTGTAACTACACTGAACTCCTGCTAACTCACAAACAAATGATTTCACTTCACCAGTGAAGCTGTGTCCGTTATATGACATCACGCATAAATTATGGGAAAGGCCAAAAGGAAAAAGACTGTTAATGTCTGTTAAAGATAGACAGATACATATTCTGATTAATAGGCATTAGACAGACAATAGATATGATAGAAATAACAGAAAAGACTGTTAATGTCTGTTAAAGATAAGACAGATAAATATTCTCTGATAATTAGACATTAGACAGACAATAGATATGATAGAAATAACAGAAAAAGACTGTTAATGTCTGTTAAAGATAGACAGATAAATATTCTGATTAATAGACTTAGACAGACAATATATGATAGAAATGACAGAAAAGACTGTTAATGTCGTTTAAGATAGACATATCTTTAGATTGATAGATTAGATGGACAGATATGAAAGGTAATTAAATAATTTACATTAATAATATATATATATATATGTACTTACAGATGAGCGAAAAATAAACAGTGTTCTTACTGAAATCTGTAGAAATACTGAAAAAAAATTAGATTCTATAAAATGTAGCTTGTTAGCAGGAGCAGTTGTAAAACACCTGAACTCTTGCTACCTCGCCAAACAAATGATTTCACTTCAGCAGCAGTGAAGCTGGGTCACATGTGCCATTATGACATCACGCATAAATTAACGCATAGGACAAAAAAATCCTTATCTCTATCTTTAAAATGTCTGTAAAAGATATACAAATAAATATTTACATTGATAGATTAGATGGACAGACATGACAGGGAGATAAAAAATTAGCATTAATTAGTTAACGTTATTTATATATATTATTTACAGATGAGGCGAAAAATGAACAGATTTCTTACTGTAAATCTGTAGAAATACTGAAAAAAAATCAGATTCTATAAAATGTAGCTAATTAAACGTAAATTAATAAATTAGGGAAAGTCCAAAAAATCTGTTAATGTCTGTTAAAGATAGACTGAAAATATTCTGATTAATAGACATTAGATAGACAATAGATATGATGAAATGGCAGGAAAAGACTGCTAATGTCTGTTAAAGATAGACAGATAAATATTCTGATTAATAGACAAGACGACAATAGATATGATAGAAATGACAGGAAAAGACTGTTAATGTTGTTGATTAATAGACATTAGACAGACAATAGTATGATGAGAAATGACAGGAAAAGACTGTTAATGTCTGTTAAAGATAGACAGATAATATTTGATTATAGACATTAGAAGACAATAGATTGATAAACGGAAAAGACTGTTACGTATAATAGACATTAACAGACAATAGATATGATAGAAATGACAGGAAAGACTGTTAATGTCTTTAAAGATCGACAGATAAATTGATTACTAGACATAGATAGACAATAGATGATAGAATCGGAGAATCGAAATAGATACACTAGATAGACATTCGTTTTTTACTTCATTGTACACCCACACAGAGTATTAAGCCTGATCCCTCGCCGTGATCCACCAGAAGGAAGTACAAGCCTTCACAGAACACATCAATGCTGTGGTCCAAATCACATTTACAAGGGACTGCTTGGTAAAAGGGAAAATGGTAAACTGGAAGTAGAAGCTAAAAAAAGGCTACTAAAAACCTTAAATATCTCAAGGAGCCCTTAAAAGCTTGTGTATATCTGGACTGGGGCCTTTGTCAAAAGGGGTAGAAGGAAAGAAAAGAACACGTATACCAGCAGTGAAGGGGGAAAGCAAGACAGGAGAAGTAGAACATGGTCTCCCATGTAGCAGGGGTCTCCGAGAAATTAAGAAGAATTTTCAATGAAGGCCGTATCCTGTCTGCTTTAAACCGAACAACACCTGAGGCAGCACTGGTTCATCCGAAAACCCAATACCGAAACACAAGAAGAGCGACATCATATACGCATGTGCAGTGCAGTGAAGAATGCCCTTATTTGTATGTGGGGAGACCAAACAGCAACTGCATCAACGTATGGCCCAGCACAGAAGAGCAAATTCCTTGGGACAGGATTCAGCCATAACTCTGAAGTTATGGTAAGTTGAACAGCTGATCCAGACTGTACCCAGGATCTAGCGGTTAAGGCCTCCACATTTGAGGTAGAGGGGTGGTGGGTGCATTTGTCCTTTAATATATCCAGTGACAAAGAGCCATGGTTCTGAGACATTTTCAGACTGTGGCACACATGGCAATTTCTCTAGGGCAAAATCTCTGTCTCTGCGAAAGCACACAGACATACCCCAGCACCAGGCGGCATTGCTAGGATTTTCGAAGATCTGGGGAACACGGATGGGAAGAGTGATACAGTATTTATTATGTTGTCTGAGTGGTGTGTTGCCATGGAAACATAGTGGGGTATTTATATAAATTAGATTTGATTGGATACCGGATAGGCCACGCACAATTTGTTTTGGTAGAGGTAAAGAGGATGTGATACTATGAACCCAGCACAACAGAAAAAGGGAAAATAGAATGAAATGGCAAAGCAAACTAGGAAAGGGGTAAAAAAATAATAGGAAAGGGGTAAAAAGAATGGAGAGATGAGAAATGGGGGCAGAGCAAATTGGGAAATAAGAACGGACACTGCAATCTACTAATCGCAGAAACAAACAAGAAGCTGATCTAGACGAAACAGCAGTGAGAGAAATACAAACAATCTTATATAGCCAGTAACTGAAGGTTACAGTGTGGTTAGTGTGTTATCCTAGGATAGAATATTTTTACACCACATATTTTAATATATAGTTTTCTTTGTCGATTGCTATTTCTATGAATTAATATATGTGTTTTTGTATAATTAATATGTTAAGTTTGAAGGAACACGGGTATCTCCAAAACGTTACAGTTAAATAAAAAGTTACAGACAGATAAATACACTTATTATTGGTAGTCTGCCAGTCAGATGAAAAAGTGGTGCAGCCCTTTAAAGACTGATGGTTGGCTAAAAATCTAATTGGCATGTCCAATATTCTGATTAATAGACATTAGATAGACAATAGATATGATAGAAATGGCAGGAAAAGTCTGTTAATGTCTGTTAAAGATAGACAGATAAATATTCTGAATGATAGATTAGATAGACAATAGATATGATAGACATTTCGTTTTATTAACTTCATTTGTCACTCCCACACAGAGCTATTAGAACCCTGATCCCTCGCCGTGATCCACCAGAAGGAAGTACAAGCCTTTACAGAACACATCAATGCTGTGGTCCAAATCACATTTACAAGGGACTGCTTGGTAAAAGGGAGAATGGTAAACTGGAAGTAGAAGCTAAAAAAAGGCTAAAAAACTTAAATATCTCAAAGGAGCCCTTAAAAGCTTGTGTATATCTGGACTGGGCCTTTGTCAAAAGGGGTAGAAGGAAAGAAAAGAACACGTATACCAGCAGTGAAGGGGGAAAGCAAGACAGGAGATAGAACATGGTCATCCCATATGTAGCAGGGGTCTCCGAGAAATTAAGAAGAATTTTCAATAAAGGCCGTATCCCTGTCTGCTTTAAACCAAACAACACACTGAGGCAGCAACTGGTTCATCCGAAAAACCCAATACCGAAACACAAGAAGAGCGACATCATATACGCAGTGCAGTGCAGTGAAGAATGCCCTTATTTGTATGTGGGGAGACCAAACAGCACAGTAGAGCAAATTCCTTGGGACAGGATTCAGCCATAACTCTGAAGTTATGTAATCTTATAGGAGTCAGCAGGGCAACAGTTAAACTTACCCAAGATCACGATCCTCAGCTGCTTTCTCTGATAGTTCCCGACTACAACGGCAAACCGTGTTCTCCGAAAATGCCCACCCACATTGACATGCTCTACGATTCTCACACGCAAATGGATCGAATGTCAAATCATTTTTATGTCTAAAGCTGTAGATGTTACCAATCCAGATAACACATTAAGATTGACATTACCCCCTGATTACGCCTGTAATGTCAGTTGTAAAGTAACCAGGCTATGCAGTTATCCTGAATGTCATGGAAATATGTAGGTATGGGTACCGTTACTATTTAGCTTTATATTTCTGTCTCTTTGTCTAGATCTTCATCAGATGAGTATTATATAAGGGATTATAACACTTTAATGTGTAATATAAGGATATTAAAAGACACCAATGAGTTTTCCCATCATAAATGATAAGTCTGAATGTTTTTATACAAGACAAAAAAACTCAAAATTTACTTCTGATACACTTTTTATATTTTAAAATGCAGGCTACATTATTTCTATTTATTATGATATTTTATTTTTATTTAAGTTTCAGTCTGTGACAATAACTAAGCAAAACGTAGACCCGTTGACATAGACAAGCACCATTTATAAGAGTATAATTAGATTTTTGAATATATTGTGTGTTATCCATCCATGTGTTATCTCCTCTACTATTCTATGTATATATGTGTGTGTGTCTATTACCCACACAAACACATTCTCTCCCACCCTCTCTCTTCCCCTCTTGCTATCTCTGTGAATAGGTGGAGACTGTTAATGTTGTGGGCAGAGCGGTCAGTTCTGGCCCGCCCCTCCCCTTGATGTATCACTGAAGGAGATAACTTTCTGCCTCTTCTCCTTACCCAGGCCACTGGACAGTTCTTGACATGTCCCACACAGGCAGCTCACTGCCCACCTCCTTCTCTATACAGGACATCCTCAACTGCACAGAGGACATGTGGGGGAACAGGCAGTGCTGAATGCAGGAGGTGAACCCTTACACCCTCCTATCCCTGTCACATACACAGACATTGTCTCAATGGACGGATGATCCACCGATGACCCACAGAGAAAACAGTCTGGACATTGACTCAGAAACAGAGGATGCAGCTTGGGATGGAGATCCGGAACCTGCCAGTAATGGTAAATCCCTGCTGGACAGGCAGATAAAAAATAATTATATTGGAACAGGTAGAGAGAGACAGACTGATAAAGAGACAGATGGAGATGATAAATGTGGGAATTAACCCAGCCTAGCCTATTCCTATTTATTCTGGTATCAATGTTTTATTTATATTTAAATGTACATTTTGTGTAGAGTTCCCTGGAAGTAGATTTTGTTAGAAAGAAATCAGGGTTATAAGAGAATCATTGTAGTAAGAGAAATCATTGGCCCAATTCTGCAGATCTGTGTGTCTGGTGCCCATATTGACAGGATAGTGCTGGTACAGACATATCTCAAATAGTTGTCAATGGCATCTAAATACTGCAGAGAGGGTGCCATGGCTTTTGTAAGAGGGTAAGAGTTATTTCAACTATAACACCAGAGTACAGATATCTGTAGGATTTTCTGTAATATTCCTCCCAGTCTATAGAATTATCTATTTTGTCAGGTGAATCAATTGTTGTCCTGTCCTTTCCTTATTTGCCAGTCTGGTTATTTCTATTCCCTTTTCATTACAGAGGATTCCCTTGCAGTCAGACTAAAAGACCCAAAGTCCAGTAAGAAGCGCTCCCGGGCAGCTTTCTCCCACGCCCAGGTATACAACTGACGAGAGGTTCAGCCTGCAGAGGTATCTCTCTGGGCCTGAAAGAGCAGACCTGGCAGCTGCACTCAAACTCACGGAGACCCAAGTCAAGATCTGGTTCCAGAACCGGAGGTACAAACCCAAGAGGAAGCTGATTGCTAACCAGACAGCACAGACATTACCCCATGGCCTGCAGGAAAGTAGCAGTCAGGGTGCTGGTGAAGGATGACCAGAGACAATATTGCCCTGAAAATACACTGAGTCCCTCTGTGCTTTCCTTCTACCATGCATACCAGTATTACCCTTATATGTACTGTATGCCAAACTGGACAGCCCACCTTCACTGTGAGGGGCCCTCTGGTTATTGTTGGACTCCAGTCTAAACTAGGTGATTCTAACAGGTTTGCCTTCTACTGGGCTCGACATTAAATGGCACTTATGGGGCTATTGCCAAAAAAAACTTATCCACCAACCAACATACATTATGTACATATGTATATTAACATACACAGAACTAAAAGAGGAACCAAACACTACTCAATGAACAGGTAATAACAGGTTTATTCGCGTACAAGCAATTTGTGTAATAATGTGAATAAACTATAGGGGTTTTCCCCTTAATCACCTGTTCATCCGAGTAGCGTTCTGGTCCCTTTTGTTCTGCTGTGACGATTGGCCCTTTGGAATGGGGTTTCCACAGAGCAGCACTGAAGAAATCTAGCAGGTGTGTTGAGTGTGCCTCTCCATTATTTGTTTTAGACTCTATTTACATACACAGCTCACTGGGTGAGCTCCTATACACAATATTTATATTCCTTTGTATATTGAGATTTCTAGTGATCAGCTTGTGTTTGTTTTCCTGACCCATTTCTTCTTTGTAATAATTTATTTACTAATTGCAGAATGTATTTGTTTTAGATTAAATATAGAGAGAGGGAAATAATAATATGCTGGTGTAGGGAAGCTTAATGAAAATAACTCTCTAATTTACAAAACAATTTATACGTTATAGGGCCGATTAAACAAAAGGTGTAAAGTTGTCCTAGCTATTAAGTAAACAGCTAACATTTCATAGGTTGCTGCATATTATTAGAGCAGAAAACTTTTGCACCTATCATTGCACGTTTACAGTAATATATAAGGTTTCACTGTAAGAATTGCATTTTTGCCCTGCAATACATTTGCTGATACAATCTTATTTTTTTAACCATTAAGGCTGGGTACAATTATCTGTATAGTGTGGGTGCTGGTAAATCATGGCCGATCGTGCGGTTTCCCTATGGGAGCACACACTGGTCGCGGCGAACTGTCGGCCATGCCTACTTTGCCGCGACTGACAGTGATTTGTTCTGGCTACCCACCCGCTTGTGGTGAACGGTCGGCCGGGACACCAAACATGTGTATCCAGCCTTAAAGGTAATTTCTGATTTATGTGTCATTAAAGTTAAAATATAATTAACCTCTTCTACCAAACCGGTTTTCAGTTTTTGTTTCAGGATAGAGATGTCAGTGGAAACCTTTCCATAATGAAAGTTAATATAAATTATTCATTCTATATTTTTTTAAATACAGAGAATAAAATGTATTTGACATTGATGGACACAGTGTTTATTACTTATCACAGGGATATCAGAGGTTTTGAAAACTAAAACTACAACTAAAAACTTTTGAAAACTAAAATTACAGTAATTATTTTAAAATGAATGTGATTAAACATGAAAAAAATAAACGATTCTGGTGTATATTTCAAATAATTTCCATTTTAATTAAATACAGCGTTAGTTGGCTTTTTTTTTAAAGTACGGTTTTCATTTTACCATTTAATCCATAATTCCTTTCTATTTGTAAAGGCAAAATAAAACATACATTTCCTTAATGGTACACTCACAGAATGCAAATGCAACGTTACTTTCTATGGATTACACACCATTTTATGTTTCTTTCTGTCTCTATTCACTGTCTCTCTCTCTCTGGATTGCTGACAAATGCTTCTTATTGATTTTAGTTTCCCTTTAAACTTCTAAATGCTTTCGAAACTTGATTTCTGTCTTCAGTACATCTAGCGCTTAATGTTACAGTTTTGGGGACAGAGTTTGGGGTTTTTATATATACATTTTTCTAGTAGCTTAATTTATTTTTTGCACTTAAAGGGTTTGTCCTCTCAAAATTAAAGGGGAACTGTGGTCCAAAAAACGACTTTAGGTAAATTGAGGTAAATTGATAGGAATTGCTCCCCTGAGAATTTTTGCAATTTATTTCCACTGTTTATTTTGCATAGTTTTTGAAGATATTACATTTTGTGTGTGATATGGCAGCAGCATCACCAGGTCCCCTGCACTTCCTGCTTCCTGCTCTGAAACTGTCAATCAATCTGCCCTGTGTCTCCTCCTCCCCTTTGCAGCCCCCCTGCCCCTCCCACTCATGGACCCCATGGTCCCTCCAGTTGCAGGCCCCCATGGCCCATTATCTTACAGCCCCATGTGGCCCTGCCCACTTGTGGGTGCCTAAGCCCTGCCTGCTCGTGGGTGCCTAAGCCCCGCCTGCTCGTGGGTGCCTAAGCCCGCCCACTTGCGGGTGCCGTGGGTTACTCAGAAACCCCTCCTTACAGAAAACTCTGTGAATCAGCCTTTTCAGGCAGAGTGAGAACAGAGTGAGAACTCTGCCTGAAAACGGTGTTTTCACACAGTGAAAGAGAAGGGCTGTAGATTTCCTTACCTTCTCTGTCTGGGACTTCCTGTCTCCCTCACACAGTGAGGGAGTCTGAGGCTGTGCTCGCCGGCGGCACTGTGCAGTAGAAGCCTTAGAAATGTCACATGTCAGCCTCCCACCCATTAACTTTCTGGTCAGTCATTTCTTTATATCTTGGGCTGTGGAGCACGTAGAGAGCTGGTTGTTTGTTTTAAAAGTAAGAAACTAGCCTTTCATTTAAACTTAACTTGTTTGGAGACCACAGTTCCCCTTTAAAGGAAGCAGGCAGGGAAACTTGCAAATGTAACCATACTTTTAAAAGTTTCCATAACCATACATGTAATGCATACCCTTTTTTCTTATTAAAGGAACACTAAACCCATTTTTGTAAGTATATTCCATCTGTTTCTATTATTCACAGGGAGATGAGAACACGCATTCCAACCTCCTTGTGAATAATAGGACGCTCAGGGGACACTGGAACTTACCTTATCGGCACTCCACTCGCAGCTGCTTTTGCACTGACAGCCCGCGCTGTCCCGATCGCACGCCTATCTTTTATATTGGCGTGCATTCGCCTAAGATAGGCTCTTGGTCGGGACAGTGCTGCTGTCAGGGCAGAAGCAGCTGTGAGTGGAGCGGCGGTAAGGTGAGTTCCAGCGTCCCCTGGGCATTCTATTATTCACAGGGAGGTGGGAATAAGTGTTCTCACCTCCCTGTGAGTAATAGAAATGGATGGAATATACTTACAACAACGTCTTCAATTAATCTTATAGGAGTCAGCAGGGCAACAGTTAAACTTACCCAAGATCACGATCCTCAGCTGCTTTCTCTGATAGTTCCCTACACTGTATTAATACCAGTAATTCTCAATATTATATAGTATCCTTGTACCAACCAGAACTACAGTATATGTATTAATACCAGTAATTCTCAATATTATATAGTATCCCTGTACCAACCAGAACTACAGTATATGCATTAATACCAGTAGTTCTCAATATTATATAGTATCCCTGTACCAACCAGAACTACAGTATATGTATTAATACCAGTAATTCCCAATATTATATAGTATCCCTGTACCAGCCAGAACTACAGTATATGTATTAATACCAGTAATTCTCAATATTATATAGTATCCCCGTACCAACCAGAACTACAGTAAATGTATTAATACCAGTAATTCTCAATATTATATAGTATCCCTGTACCAACCAGAACTACAGTATATGTGTATTAATACCAGTAATTCTCAATATTATATAGTATCCCTGTACCAACCAGAACTACAGTATATGTATTAATACCAGTAATTCTCAATAAGACCTGGCAGCTTGCACTCAAACTCACGGAGACCCAAGTCAAGATCTGGTTCCAGAACCGGAGGTACAAAACCAAGAGGAACTGATTGCTAACCAGACAGCACAGACATTACCCCATGGCCTGGTCAGGAAAGTAGCAGTCAGGGTGCTGGTGAAGGATGACCAGAGACAATATTGCCCTGAAAATACACTGAGTCCCTCTGTGCTTTTCCTTCTACCATGCATACCAGTATTACCCTTATTTACTGTATGCCAAACTGGACAGCCCACCTTCACTGTGAGGGGCCCTCTGGTTATTGTTGGACTCCAGTCTAAACTAGGTGATTCTAACAGGTTTGCCTTCTACTGGGCTCGACATTAAATGGCACTTATTGGGGCTATTGCCAAAAAAAACTTATCCACCAAACCAATACATATATGTACATATGTATATTAACATATCAGCAGAACTAAAAAGGAACCAGAACACTACTCAGATGAACAGTAATAACAGTTTATTCCGTACAAAGCATTTGTGTAAATAATGTGAATAACTATAGGGGTTTCCCCTTTAATCACCTGTTCATCCGAGTAGCGTTCTGGTCCCTTTTGTTTCTGCTGTGACGATTGGCCCTTTGGAATGGGGTTTCCACAGAGCAGCACTGAAGAAATCTAGCAGGTGTGTTGAGTGTGCCTCTCCATTATTGTTTTAGACTCTATTTACATACACAGCTCACTGGGTGAGCTCCTATACACAATATTATATTCCTTTGTATATTGAGATTGCTAGTGATCAGCTTGTTTGTTTTCCTGACCCATTTCTTCTTTGTAATAATTTATTTACTAATTGCAGAATTGTATTTGTTTTAGATTAAATATAGAGAGAGGGAAATAAATATATGCTGGTGTAGGGAAGCTTAATGAAAATAACTCTCTAATTTACAAACAATTTATACGTTATAGGGCCGATTAAACAAAAGGTGTAAAGTTTGTCCTAGCTATTAAGTAAACAGCTAACATTTCATAGGTTGCTGCATATTATTAGAGCAGAAAACTTTTGCACCTATCATTGCACGTTTACAGTATATATAAGGTTTCACTGTAAGAATTGCATTTTTGCCCTGCAATACATTTGCTGATACAATCTTATTTTTTTAACCATTAAGGCTGGGTACAATTATCTGTATAGTGTGGGTGCTGGTAAATCATGGCCGATCGTGCGGTTTCCTATGGGAGCACACAACTGGTCGCGGCGAACTGTCGGCCATGCCCTACTTTGCCGCGACTGACAGTGATTTTTCTGGCTACCCACCCGCTTGTGGTGAACGGTCGGCCGGGACACACAACATGTGTATCCAGCCTTAAAGGTAATTTCGATTTATGTGTCATTAAAGTTAAAATATATTTGACCCTCTTCTACCAAACCGGTTTTCAGTTTTTGTTTCAGGATAGAGATGTCAGTGGAAACCTTTCCATAATGAAGTTAATATAAATTATTCATTCTATATTTTTTTTAAATACAGAGAAAAAATGTATTTGACATTGGGACACAGTGTTTATTACTTATCACAGGGATATCAGGGTTTTGAAAACTAAAACTACAACTAAAAACTTTGAAACTAAAATTACAGTAATTATTTTAAAATGAATGTGATTAAACAGAAAAAAATAAACGATTCTGGTGTATATTTCAATAATTTCCATTTTAATTAAATACAGCGTTAGTTGGTCATTTTTTTTAAAGTACGGTTTTCATTTTACCATTTAATCCATAATTCCTTTCTATTTGTAAAGGCAAAATAAACATACATTTCCTTAATGGTACACACTCACAGAATGCAAATGCAACGTTACTTTCTATGGATTACACACCATTTTATGTTTCTTTCTGTCTCTATTCACTGTCTCTCTCTCTCTGGATTGCTGACAAATGCTTCTTATTGATTTTAGTTTCCCTTTAAACTTCTAAATGCTTTCGAAACTTGATTTCTGTCTTCAGTACATCTAGCGCTTAATGTTACAGTTTGGGGACAGAGTTTGGGGTTTTTATATATACATTTTTCTAGTAGCTTAATTTATTTTTTGCACTTAAAGGGTTTGTCCTCTCAAAAATTAAAGGGGAACTGTGGTCCAAAAAACGACTTTAGGTAAATTGAGGTAAATTGATAGGAATTGCTCCCCTGAGAATTTTTGCAATTTATTTCCACTGTTTATTTTGCATAGTTTTGAAGATATTTACATTTTTGTGTGTGATATGGCAGCAGCATCACCAGGTCCCCTGCACTTCCTGCTTCCTGCTCTGAAACTGTCAATCAATCTGCCCTGTGTCTCCTCCTCCCCTTTGCAGCCCCCCTGGCCCCTCCCACTCATGGACCCCATGGTCCCTCCAGTTGCAGGCCCCCCATGGCCCATTATCTTACAGCCCCATGTGGCCCTGCCCACTTGTGGGTGCCTAAGCCCTGCCTGCTCGTGGGTGCCTAAGCCCCGCCTGCTCTGTGGTTGCCTAAGCCCGCCCACTTGCGGGTGCCGTGGGTTACTCAGAACCCCTCCTTACAGAAACTCTGTGAATCAGCCTTTTCAGGCAGAGTGAGAACAAGTGAGAACTCTGCCTGAAAACGGTGTTTTCACACAGTGAAAGAGAAGGGCTGTAGATTTCCTTACCTTCTCTGTCTGGGACTTCCTGTCTCCCTCACACAGTGAGGGAGTCTGAGGCTGTGCTCGCCGGCGGCACTGTGCAGTAGAAGCCTTAGAAATGTCACATGTCAGCCTCCCACCCATTAACTTTCTGGTCAGTCATTTCTTTATATCTTGGGCTGTGGAGCACGTAGAGAGCTGGTTGTTTGGTTTTAAAAGTAAGAAACTAGCCTTTCATTTAAACTTAACTTGTTTGGAGACCACAGTTCCCCTTTAAAGGAAGCAGGCAGGAAACTTGCAAATGTAACCATACTTTTAAAAGTTTCCATAACCATACATGTAATGCATACCCTTTTTTCTTATTAAAGAACACTAACCCATTTTTGTAAGTATATTCCATCTGTTTCTATTATTCACAGGGAGATGAGAACGCATTCCAACCTCCTTGTGAATAATAGGACGCTCAGGGGACACTGGAACTTACCTATCGGCACTCCACTCCAGCTGCTTTTTGCACTGACAGCCCGCGCTGTCCCGATCGCACCCTTCTTTTATATTGGCGTGCATTCGCCTAGATAGGCTCTTGGTCGGGACAGTGCTGCTGTCAGGGCAGAAGCAGCTGTGAGTGGAGCGGCGGTAAGGTGAGTTCCAGCGTCCCCTGGGCATTCTATTATTCACAGGGAGGTGGGAATAAGTGTTCTCACCTCCCTGTGAGTAATAGAAATGGATGGAATATACTTACAACAACGTCTTCAATTAATCTTATAGGAGTCAGCAGGGCAACGGTTAAACTTATCCAAGATCACGATCCTCAGCTGCTTTCTCTGATAGTTCCCGACTACATCCGTATAGTATATCGGAGATGCAGTCCAAAGATTCAGAGGAAGCAACTGGGGAGCATGATCACGGGAAAGATTAACCATTTCCCTGCTGGCTCCTATGAAAAAGGCTGGGTAAACACAGTAAGATAAAGCCCCGATACTGTCGGATCGGACGGTATCTGGGCTTTATCGTTACTGTGTGTCCCTTCGTTTTCCGAGCGATTGGGTCGGGAAAGATTGAAAATTTCCATGGTCACGCTAGACTCCCT
>CM033475.1:39863424-40034712 GCA_019447015.1 Hymenochirus boettgeri | reverse complement strand
GTTATATAGTATCCCTGGATCAACCCGAACGACCGTATACTGTTCAATACAGTAATTCTCAATATTATATAGTAGCCCTGGATCACAGTATTGTATTATACCAGTTATCAATATTAATATCGTATCCGTACCAACCAGAACTACAGCTATATGTATCAGCCAACAGTAATTCTCAATTTAAATAGTACTCCTGGATCAACCTCAGAACACAGTAATATGTTCAATACCCATAAATTCTCATATTTATTATCTTCCTGGATCTACAGTATATGTATTAATACCATAATTCTCATATTATATAGTAATCCTGTACCAACCAGAACTACAGTATATGTATTAATACCAGTAATTCTCAATATTATATAGTTATCCCTGTACCACCCAGAACTACAGTATATGTATTAATTACCAGTAATTCTCAATATTATATAGTATCCCTGGTACAACCAGAACTACAGTATATTGTATTAATACAGAATTACTCAATATTATATAGTATCCCCTGATCAACCAGAACTACAGTATATGTATAATACCAGTAATTCTCATATTATATAGTATCCCCTGGATCTACGTATATGTATTAATACCAGAATTCTCAATATTATATAGTATCCCTGACCAACCAGAACTACAGTAAGTATATAATACCAGTAATTCTCATATATATTATTGTATCCCCTAGGAACTACAGTAATGTATTAATACCAGTAATTCTCAATATTATATAGTATCCCTGTACCAACCAGACCTACAGTATATGTATTAATACCAGTAATTCTCAATATTATATAGTATCCCTGTCAACCAGAACTACAGTATATGTATAATACCAGTAATTCTCATATTATATAGTATCCCTGGATACTACAGATATGTATTAATACCAGTAATTCTCAATATTATATAGTATCCTGTACCAACCAAACTACAAGTATATGTATTAATACCAGTAATTCTCAATATTATATAGTATCCCGTCTAAGTATTGTATTAATACCAGTAATTCTCAATATTATATAGTATCCCTGTACCAACCAAACTACAGTATATGTATTAATACCAGTAATTCTCAATTTATATAGTATCCCTGATCAACCAGAACTACAGTATATGTATCAATACCATTAATTTCTCAATATATATATGTATCCCTGTACCCAACCAGAACTACAGTATATGTATTAATACCAGTAATTCTCATATTATATGTATCCCTGTACCAACCAGAACTACAGTATATGTATTAATACCAGTAAATTCTCAATATTATATAGTATCCCCCTGTAGCACAGTATATGTATTAATACCAGTAATTCTCATATTATATAGTATCCCTGGATCAACCAGAACTACAGTATTGTATTAATACCAGTAATTCTCAATATTATATAGTATCCCTGGTCCAACCAGAACTACAGTATATGTATAATTACCCATAATTCTCAATATTATATAGTATCCCTGGATCTACAGTATATGTATTAATACCAGTAATTCTCAATATTATATAGTATCCCTGTACAACCAGAACTACAGTATATGTAATACCAGTATTCTCAATATTATATAGTATCCCTGGATCTACATATATGTATTAATACCAGTAATTCTCATATTAATGTAATCCCTGTAACACCAGAACTACGTATATTATTAATACCAGTAATTCTCAATATTATATAGTATCCCTGGATCAACCAGAACACAGTATATGTATCAATACCAGTAATTCTCAATATTATATAGTATCCCTGGATCTACATATATGTATTAATACCAGTAATTCTCATATATATAGTATCCTGTACCAACCAGAACTACAGTATATTTATTAATACCAGTAATCTCAATTTATATAGTATCCCTGGATCAAACCAGAACTACCGTATATGTATATATACCCTAGTATTATTCAATATATATATCAGTATCCCTGTACCAACCGAACTACAGTATATGTATTAATACCAGTATTCTCATATTATTAGTATCCCTGTCAACCAGAACTGCACTAATTGTATTAATACCAGTAATGTCTCATTATTATATAGTATCCTTGTACCAACCAGAACTACAGTATATATATTAATACCAGTAATTCTCATAATTATATAGTCCCTGTACAACCAGACTACAGTATATTATTAATACCAGTAATTCTCAATATTATATATATGTATCCTGTACACCCAACTACAGTATATGTTTAATACCAGTAATTCTCATATTATATAGTATCCCTGTACCAACCAGAACTACAGTATATGTATTATACCAGTATTCTCATTATTATATAGTATCCCTGTACCAACCAGAACTACAGTATATGTATTAATACCAGTAATTCTCAATTTATATAGTATCCTGTACAACCAGAACTACAGTATATGTATTAATCCAGTAATTCTCAATATTATATAGTATCCCTGTACCAACCAGAACTACAGTATATGTATATACCAATTAATCTCATATTATATAGTATCCCCGTACCCAACCAGAACTACAGTATATGTATTAATACAGTATTCTCAATATTATATAGTTACCCTGTATCAACCAGAACTACAGTATATTTTAATACCAGTAATTCTCAATATTATATAGTATCCCTGTCACCAGAACTACAGTATATGTATTAATACCAGTAATTCTCAATGTTATATAGTATCCCTGATCACCAGAACTACAGTATATTTATTAATACCAGTAATTCTCATATTATATAGTATCCCCTACCAACCAGAACTTACAGTATATGTATTAATACCAGTAATTCTCAATATTATAGTATCCCTCTGTACAACCAAACTCAGTATATGTATTAATCCAGTAATTCTCAATATTATATAGTACCCTGATCACCAACAACTACAGTATATTTATAATCCAGTAATTTCAATATTATATAGTATCCCGGATCAACCAGAACTACGTATATGTATAATACCATTAATTCTCAATATTATATGTATCCCTGTACCAACCAAACTACAGTATATGTATTAATACCATAATTCTCAATATTATATAGTATCCTGTACCAACCAGAACTTACAGTATATGTATTTACCAGTAATTCTCATTATTATATAGTATCCCTGTACCAACCAGAACTACAGTATATGTTATACCAGTAATCTCAATATTATATAGTAACCCTGTACCAACCAGAACTACAGTATATATATTAATACCAGTAATTCTCAATATTATATAGTATCCCTGTAGCAACCAGAACACAGTATATGTATTAATACCAGTAATTCTCAATATTATATAGTATCCCTGTACCACCAAACTCCAGTATATGTATTAACCATATTCTCATATTTTATTATCCCTACAACCAGAACTACGTATATGTATTAATACCAGTAATTCTCAATATTATATAGTATCCCTGTAGCAAACCAGAACTACAGTATATGTATTAATACCAGTAATTCTCAATATTATATGTATCCCTGTACCACCAGAACTACAGTATATGTGTAATCCAGTAATTCTCATATTATATAGTATCCCCCGTACCAACCAGAACTACAGTATATGTATTAATATGTAATTCTCATATTATATATATCCCTGGTACACCAAACTACAGTATAGTATTAATACCAGTATTCTCAATATATAATGTCCCTGTACCACACCAGAACTCAGTATATATATTCATACCAGTAATTCTCATGTTATATTAGCCCTGATCATCCAGAACTACATTATTTATTAATACCAGTATTCTCAATATTATATAGTATCGATCCCTATAGAGGAGTTTGCCGCGACCGAGGGAAACACACTGTCCCGAGTGTTCTCCCTATGATGTGTATAGGGAGAACGCTCAGGACTGTGTATGCAGATCTTTTCAGATCTGCAGATCCTGTCTGTCATCTTTCACTGATCTGTACTGTGTGTACCCTGCTTAAGTGAAGACTTAGCTCCTTTATTTTTATTGGTTACAATTATGTCTCCCTGCCTGCTTCCTTTAAATCAAATCCCGTTAGAATAAGGATACTGTAGCACAATGTAAACACTTTTTTCATATCGTTTACAATTAATGATCAGTTGGTTGAGACAGGAATCCATAGCCACAATAACATACAGCAGGGATGTCACAATTGCAACCCTCCAGATGTTTTGACAATCCTTGCATTCCTGCTGCAGTATACACTGTTGTTATATTCCTTCATTATAAAACTTCTTTTTAGATCTGTCCTTTGTCCCAGGTAGAATATAAAATGAATATATCTCCCTAGGAAAAAAGAACCCCCAATAAGACACTAACACTTTGCGTCAATTACAAAATAGGAACTTTCTTGGTGACGATACATAAATATACACTAATACCCAGCACCTGCAGTATAATGTGATACCATAAACTCCTACAGACATCTATAGCTCACTAAAAAAGCCACAAAGTATAAACACAGAGTTCAAACGAGATACATATGTTCAGTGTCCCAAAGTACAATAATGACTCCATCTACTGTAGAGATAAATCACTATTCCTGTAGTGCAGGCTTAGCAATTATTATATAGTATCCCTGTACCAACCAGAACTACAGTGTATGTATTAATACTAGTAATTCTCATTATTATATAGTATCACTGTACCAACCAGAACTACAGTATATGTATTAATACCAGTAATTCTCAATATTATAAATTATCCCTGTACCAACCAGAACTACAGTATATGTATTAATACCAGTAATTCTCAATATTATATAGTATCCCTGTACCAACCAGAACTACAGTATATGTATTTACCAGTAATTCTCATTATTATATAGTATCCCTGTACCAACCAGAACTACGGTATATGTATTAATACCAGTAATTCTCAATATTATATAGTAACCCTGTACCAACCAGAACTACAGTATATATATTAATACCAGTAATTCTCAATATTATATAGTATCCCTGTAGCAACCAGAACTACAATATATGTATTAATACCAGTAATTCTCAATATTATATAGTATCCCCGTACCAACCAGAACTACAGTATATGTATTAATACTAGTAATTCTCAATATTATATAGTATCCCTGTATCAACCAGAACTACAGTATATGTATTAATACCAGTAATTCTCAATATTATATAGTATCCCTGTACCAACCAGAACTACAGTATATGTATTAATACCAGTAATTCTCAATGTTATATAGTATCCCTGGATCATCCAGAACTACAGTATATTTATTAATACCAGTAATTCTCAATATTATATAGTATCCCCGTACCAACCAGAACTACAGTATATTTATTAATACCAGTAATTCTCAATATTATATAGTATCCCTGGATCAACCAGAACTACAGTATATGTATCAATACCAGTAATTCCCAATATTATATAGTATCCCTGGATCTACAGTATATGTATTAATACCAGTAATTCTCAATATTATATAGTATCCCCGTACGAACCAGAACTAGGAGGGTGCCTGTGTAAGTAATTAATCACTAGTGTATTTTTATTTTTTTTTACTACTTACTGCTTGAATAAGGTGGTAGGAGTTGTTTGAGTAAACTCAAAGCACTGGATTACTAAAACAAATACTTGTTTAAAAAACACTGTTACCTGTGGAGCGGGGGCTGGTAGGAGACAAAGGAAAGGGTTTTTTTTTCTCTCTCTCTCTCTGATTGGATGGGGGTGTAACTAATTGGTTTAAATTGGCTGAGGCCTGTTGGCTCTGGTTGGTTTTGAACCTCATTTAAGGCCTTTCCCATGAGCGATTAGCTCTGAGCGATTTTCTGTTTTAAAGAGATTTTTCTGTTTTTAAGAGAATTGACAGCGTTAAAAAACTAAAGCGTTTAAAACAAGAAAGCGTTTAAGAACAACACTATTTCTCTGCTGTGTATTGCTGTGTCTCTGCTGTGTATTGCTGTTTAGTATGGACAGTTTTGTTGGGGCCGCGCAATGTGCATCCTGCCGCATGTATGGGATCTTGGAGCAGCCGCCCCAGGGGACCTATGTATGTGTCAGATGTGAGTGGGTTGCCCATTTGGAATCTGAGGTACAGAGTCTAAGGGGTAAACTTGCAGCATTGCAGGACTTGGCAAACCTGGGGGAAATGCAGGTACTGGCAGGGGCCAGTAAACTGGTGGGTGGAGATGGGGCAGATAAGGTGGAGAAGGAAGATAGATTTGTAAGGGTCACCAGGGGAAGTAGGGGACGGAAGGATAGGGGGGCTTCTTCCCAGCTGGTCGATCCAAACAAATTTGCCATTTTAGGTGAAGATGTGGAGGACGATGGCTCGGAAGCAGCATGTATGGAGCGGGCCTTTCCCTTGAGCACCCAGGGGACGGCCATCTCCAATACAAGGGAGGGAGAACTGGGGGCTAGGAAGGATAGACAGGTGGTAGTGGTAGGGGATTCTATTATTAGAAGGGTAGATAGGGTAATCTGTCGCCAGGACCCTGCATGCCGAACAGTGTGTTGTCTGCCTGGTGCTAGGGTTCGACATGTGGTGGATCGTGTAGACAGATTATTGGGTGGGGCTGGGAGTGACCCGGCGGTCTTGGTTCACATTGGTGCCAATGACAAAGTTAGAGGTGGAGGTGAGGTCCTTAAAAATGATTTCCGAGAATTAGGGGCCAAGTTAAAAGCAAGGACCTCCAGGGTAGTGATTTCAGAAATACTACCACAGCCACGTGCTACGCTAGGGAGGCAACGGGAGCTCAGGAGTATAAATGCGTGGCTAAGAGAGTGGTGTAAGGAGATGGGGTTTGGGTTTTTAGAGAACTGGGCTGACTTTTCTGTTGGCTACAGGCTCTTTAGTAGTGACGGATTGCACCTCAATGGTGATGGTGCAACTGTTTTGGGGGAGAAGATGGCTAGGGGGTTGGAGGAGATTTTAAACTAGGTATGGGGGGGGAGGGAACGTTTAATTACACAGGGGTAGATAGAGAAGTTAGGGATCTGGGGGCTAGTAACACAACGGAGGGAGGAGAAGGAGGAGGGGGGAGCATAGAGGATAAGGAGGCATGTACGACCATGTATGGAAGTAAATCAATTGATAATCTAAAATGTATGTTTACAAATGCAAGGAGTCTGGCTGGAAAAACCGGCAAACTTGAAATAATAGCTCTAAAGGAAAGGTATGATGTAATTGGTATAGCAGAATCATGGCTTAATGATTCACACGACTGGACAGTAAATATTGAAGGGTACTCCTTATTTAGACATGACCGAGTTAATAAGAAAGGAGGAGGAGTATGTATGTATGTTAAACAGGAATTGAAGCCAAATTTAAAAGATGGAATAGATGGGGGAGCAAACGATGCGGCAGAAACATTATGGGTGGAACTGTGTACAGGAAGCAAGAAGGTAGGTAAATTAATTGTTGGAGTGTGTTATAAGCCGCCAAATGCCGGGGAAGAGGTGGAAATGAATCTCCATATGCAGTTGGCGAAGGCTGCTGGTATGGGGCATGTTCTGGTTATGGGGGATTTTAACTACCCTGAAATAGATTGGAGTAATGGAACTGCCAGCACCTCAAAAGGTATAAAGTTCTTAAATTTCCTATATGAGCATTTTCTTTCACAGATGGTAGAAGTTCCTACTAGAAAGAATGCGTTGTTGGATCTGGTGATATCTAATAACCCAGAGCTCATTTTGGAGATGAAGGTAATGGGAAGCTTAGGGAATAGTGACCATGATATAGTGTCATTTAATATAGGTTGCAGAAAACTAAAGTGCACTGGCTTAACAAAAACTTTTAACTTTAGGAAAGCTAATTTTATGCTTTTAAAGGAATCGCTCCTGCTCATAGACTGGGGGGAACTGTTTCTAGGTAAAGATACTGAGCAGATGTGGACCACTTTTAAAGGGATATTAAACTATTACATCTCCAAATCGGTACCTTTAGGAAACAAAAAAAATTAGGTCCACTCCTGCATGGCTTAATGCTCAGGTAAAAAGGGAAATGGAAAAAAAGAAAAGGGCTTTTAAAATTTTGAAAGCAGAAGGCACAGAACAGGCTTACAGGGACTTCAAAAGTTGTAATAAAGAGTGCAAGAAAGCAATTAAACTAGCTAAAATAGAAAATGAAATACGGATTGCCGAACAAAGCAAGTCCAACCCCAAGATGTTTTTTAAGTATATAAATGGTAAAAAAATGAGGACTGAGAATGTGGGACCATTAAATAATGGAGCTGAGGTGGTTGTAGAGGATGCCGAAAAGGCTAATCTGCTAAACCGTTTTTTTACATCGGTTTTTACTGTTGAGAATCCTTACAGTAGGGATTGTAACAATGTGCAGGGAGGAAATGAAGGGTTTTCACATTGGATAACAGAGGATATGGTACGGAATCAATTAGACAAAGTTAATATCAATAAAGCGCCAGGACCAGATGGATTGCATCCTAGGATTTTAAAAGAGCTTAGTTCAGTTCTAGCAAGACCACTGTGTCTCATCTTTTCAGATTCGCTTTTGTCTGGGGATGTGCCGCTGGATTGGAAAAAAGCCAATGTAATACCAATATTCAAAAAAGGTAGTCGTTCACAGCCTGGTAACTATAGACCTGTAAGCCTAACATCAGTGGTAGGGAAGGTGATGGAAACTTTGTTAAGGGATCATATCCTTGACTTTGTCTCCAGAGATCATCTTATTAGTAGTAGTCAGCATGGATTTATGAGAAATAGATCCTAGCCAGACAAATTTAATTGGTTTTTATGAAGAAGTGAGTAAGAAGTTAGATTCAGGCACAGCTGTGGATGTGGTATATTTGGATTTTGCAAAAGCCTTTGATACTGTGCCACATAGGCGACTAATGTATAAACTGAGGACTGTTGGCCTTGAAGAAAACATTTGTTCATGGATTGAGAACTGGTTATTGGACCGCAAACAGAGAGTGGTGGTTAATGGAGCTACATCTATGTGGGCTAAAGTTCTAAGCGGAGTTCCTCAGGGTTCTGTACTGGGGCCGCTTCTGTTTAATCTGTTTATAAATGACTTAGAAGGGGGCATTGAGAGCAAGGTCTCTGTGTTTGCTGACGACACTAAATTATGCAGAGCTTTGGAAACTTCCAATGATGTGCAAGTGCTGCAAGCAGACCTAGATAGATTATCAAAATGGGCAGCAGAATGGCAGATGAGATTCAATGTTGATAAATGTAAGGTGATGCATTTGGGATTTAATAATCCCTGTGCCACCTACACCATAAATAACTCTGTGTTAGGTGCATCTGAAATGGAAAAAGATTTGGGGGTTCTGGTAGATAACAGACTTAGCTGTAGCAAACAATGCCAGGTAGCAACAGCTAGAGCTAGCAAGATATTGTCTTGTATAAAGAGGGGAATAGATTCAAGAGAGAAAAATATTATTCTCCCTCTTTACAAGGCACTGGTAAGGCCTCATTTGGAATATGCGGTGCAGTTTTGGAATCCCATATACAAAAGGGACATCTTGGAAATGGAAGCAGTCCAGAGAAGGGCAACTAAATTAATAAGGGGAATGGAGGGGCTTGAATATGCAGGCAGATTAGACAAGTTAGGGCTGTTTACATTGGAGAAGCGGCGGTTGCATGGGGACATGATAACCTTATACAAATATATTAATGGCCCATACAGTGAACTCTCTGGTGCATTGTTCACTAATAGGTCATATCAGAGGACTCGTGGACATCCTTTAAGGTTGGAAGAAAAGAAGTTTCATCTTCAGTCCTCCCCTTAAAAAAACTTTTAATATGATAAGCAGGACCCCTTAAAAAGCTGCAAATTGATTAATGATATAAAATATGCTCCCAGGCCTAGATATCATACTTACAAGTTCACAATCCACTGCCATTTCCTCCCTCTCCACTACTGCTGCTGCTCCATTGTTCTGTTCCCGAGCAGCAGCAGTGGAGGTTCGTCTAGGAATGGTAGTCAGCCATTGGCCGTGACTGACTGCCTTCCCCGGAAGAGCCAGAGAGCAGCGGAGGTGGATCGAGGAGCTGCTGAGTTTGAGAACTCTGTCTAGGAGCATACCGTATATACTCGAATATAAGTCGACCCGAGTATAAGTCGAGGTACCCATTTTTACCTCAAAAATGAGTAAAAACCAATTGACTCGAGTATAAGTCGAGGGTAGAGTAGTAGAAGGGAGTAGTAGTTTACAAACATCATGAGTGGAACTGCACACACTAACCCCAAAACACACTACCCTGTCCCTGACTTCTTACTCTCCCCCCAGCCCCAGGAATAAAACCACTACCCTGTCCCTGACTCCTTACTCTGCCCTCAGCCCCAGGAATAAAACCAATCACTACCCTGTCCCTGACTCCTTACTCTTCACTCCCCCGCCCCAGAATAAACCCTATTTTCCCTGCACCCATCTTCTCTCCTACAAGTAAAGCTGCAGCCTTACCTTTTCCATAGTTGCAGGAGAGTCCGGGCCCCGACATCATTCACTTGATGGAGGAATCTGGCTGCCGCATCCACTGATGGTCGCATTCACTGACGTCACTACTCGGCACCGGTCTCATTTCCCGGCGCCGAGTAGTGACGTCAGTGGATGCGACCATCAGTGGACGCGGCAGCCGGATTCCTCCATCAGTAAGTGACTGACCCGAGTATAAGTCGAGGTTCAGTTTTTAGGCTGTTTTCACAGCCTGAAAACTTTGACTTATACTCGAGTATATACGGTATTTAACAAAAGTAACCAATTCAGACATTTTCTTTTAAGGGGTCCTCGCTGTTCATATTAGAAGTTTTTCTAAGGGGTGGATATACTCTTTAAAGCTTACCATTAAGCACTTGCAATGGTTTTCAGTTAGGATCATCTAATTAACCACTTTTTGTGCCTGATGGTCTACCTTTCTGATAAGTGCTCTTGTTGTCATTTTTATATTTTGGATGCATAAATGCTGCCACTTACATTATTTTATATTAACTGTTAATATGTGCATTGTTGTCTTGCAATTGTTTGCAATTTAGTTTAAGTCTTAGAATGTATGTGGAGTAGTGGGTAGGTGTTTTTTTTATAGGAACCATTTTTGGGATTATACATTTTGCTTTATTGGCACTAGAGGGAGTGCCGTTCCCATTCTTTCTTTTTTGTTTTGTGTTTGATTTCTGTTCAGTGTCTAAAGGTGACCTGCGATCTGTATCACCATCCGATACTTTGATAGACAGATGTACAATGTTAGTTGTAGGTAGATGTACCATACATATTGTTCGAAATTCAATTAGTTTGGCTATTATTGTCTAATGTGGTCTATTGTGAGGTTACATTTCATTTAAAATTAATCGGAGCTTTAGATCCACTTAAAAAAACAACTTCCCTGATATTAATTACAATCCCTTTTTACGATCCAATATTGCATTATAAGATCGGGAAAACGTACAAGTTTTGGACCAATCAATGGAAATGTCTACTTGCATGTCGGATTGATCGTAATATGGGCCTAGTGTATGGCACCTTAGAAGATGTTTTGGATATCACCTGACATTTGGAATTTTGCATCTTTTATCACTTAGATCAATATACTTTTTCTCACTTTATTATAATATTATGTACATAGGTATTCTGTATACATTAGGGATATTTTATTTGTATTATGGGGTTTTATATTGTAACGTGTAATATGTGATGTGTCTTATAGTCAGTCTCTGTTCCTGAATGCTAGTGCCTGAGCTGTTATATTGGAACATATATAAAACATTTAAACCATCGTTATTGGTTAGAAACGCTATAACGATTATTATTGTTACTTAACATTGTAGTGGTAAGACATCTTTTATTATTATTACATCATCAATCTATGTTGTTAAACACCATTGGAAATTGAATCCTAATATTGCAATAGTTTGATCAGTGTTGTAAATAACGACAGTCATTTCACCTATGGTCGTTAATTAACGAATGTTATTTACTGATATCAATCCTTTATAAATACGACCATATGTGTTGTAATTCTATTGGTTACATATGTCTTTAAAGGACATGTCCAGCCCAAAATAATATTTTAATATAAATGTAATATAATAATACAAATTTATTCCAATAGAAGATTGAACCCCGGGGGAAAACCGAGGGTTAACTAAATAATTGAAATTTTAGTGATATATATATATAAATATTCAGCATAAATCAAGTTCACCTGAAGTAAAGTTCAAGATTAGACAAAATATTTGTCCCTAATGCTGGCCACATTGTGCCGGACGGCAACGCGTGTTCTCCGAAAATGCCCACCCACATTGACATGCTCTACGATTCTCACACGCAAATGGATCGAATTTCAAATCATTTTTATGTCTAAAGCTGTAGATGTTACCAATCCAGATAACACATTAAGATTGACATTACCCCTGATTACGCCTGTAATGTCAGTTGTAAAGTAACCAGGCTATGCAGTTATCCTGAATGTCATGGGAAATATGTAATGTATGGGTACCGTTACTATTTAGCTTTATATTTCTGTCTCTTTGTCTAGATCTTCATACAGATGAGTATTATATAAGGGATTATAACACTTTAATGTGTAATATAAGGATATTAAAAGACACCAATGAGTTTCCCAATCATAAATGATAAGTCTGAATGTTTTTATACAAGACAAAAAAACTCAAAATTTACTTCTGATACACTTTTTAATATTTTAAAATGCAGGCTACATTATTTCTATTTATTATGATATTTTATTTTTATTTAAGTTTCAGTCTTGTGACAATAACTAAGCAAAACGTAGACCCGTTGACATAGACAAGCACCATTTATAAGAGTATAATTAGATTTTTGAATATATTGTGTGTTATCCATCCATGTGTCTTATCTCCTCTACTATTCTATGTATATATGTGTGTGTGTCTATTACCCCTTACAACAACGTCTTCAATTAATCTTATAGGAGTCAGCAGGGCAACGGTTAAACTTATCCAAGATCACGATCCTCAGCTGCTTTCTCTGATAGTTCCCGACTACATCCGTATAGTATATCGGGGATGCAGTCCAAAGATTCAGAGGAAGCAGCTGGGGAGCATGATCACGGGAAAGATAAACCATTTCCCTGCTGGCTCCTATGAGATTAAAGCTGGGTAAACACAGTAATGATAAAGCCCCGATACTGTCGGATCGGACGGTATCTGGGCTTTATCGTTACTGTGTGTACCTTCGTTTTCCGAGACGGTATCTGGGCTTTATCGTTACTGTGTGTACCTTCGTTTTCCGAGCGATTGGGTCGGGAAAGATTGAAAATTTCCAATGGTCACGCTAGACTCCCTATAGAGGAGTTTGCCGCGACCGAGGGAACCCTTCACCTCCCTCACTACCGACCAGTGACAAACAATCTAATCTTGGAATTGAAAAACAAGACATTGCATTAACTGTTACTGTACTTGTGGCCTTGGTTGATAGTTTTTTTTTTTTAATTCGTTTTATTTGTCCAAAAGGAAAATATAACATGTACAACATTTGTTCATATATCATCGCATTCTGACATATTGAAATTTATTATACAGATTCTTGTAGTTATGGTCTATACAGCTCGATTATTTGGCATATTATCTTGCCGCATTTAGTTTTGTCAGTACTATACAATGTACATTTCGTATATTTTGCATACATTATTTGTTTAGTTTTTTTATTATAAATAAAGTATTTACATTAACATTCAATATTGCCTATGGAGATAGAAAAGAAAAGGAAGATTTCTCTTGTAATGTAGAGAGGCATAGATTAGTTGAAGAAACATAAGAGGAAAAGAGAATATAGAGGTGTTCCGGAATTGTTTTTCTTTCGGGTTAGTTGTTCCCCAGTTCAAGCCATGGTTTCCAAATTTTTTCATATTTACTTGGGCATCGTCTGTGCATATATAGGATCCTGTGGAAGGCCAGGTCAGAGTTCGCCAATTGTATCCATTGCCTGCGTTTTGGGGGATCTGCTGCCATCCATTTTAGTACAATCGTTTTCCGAGCGTAGAAGAGTAGTTGTAAGGCTAGCGTTCTTTTATGGTTTGGCCACTCTTCTTCATCTAGGAGCCCCAGGGTGCAATCTTTTGCCCTATGCGGTAGTGGTAGGTTTAAAGCGTTAGTTAGGTATGTAAGGATTTTGTTCCAGTAGCTTGTGATTACTGGGCATTCCCAGATCAGATGCCAAAAGTTGGCGTCCCTGGTTTTGCATTTAGGGCATATTGAGTTTGCATTCTGTCTCATATGGATTAGTTGCGCTGGTGACAATTAGGCCTGTTGTATAATATAAAATTGGATGAGCTTGTTATTTGCAGCTGGGGATGCAGATCTTGGGGATTCTGCAGCGTCCAGTACCTGTTCAGCTGTTATTGTGGGGATGTAGCATTGCCATTTGGTTAGTAGTGAGTCCATTTCTTTTCCGGCTGTTATATGCAGTAAGTAATCGTATATTCTGGAGGTTAGCTTTTGTCGTGTGTAGTCTTGTAGGATCTTCACAATTGGATGCCGGGTTATTGCTGGGAGACCCTCCGGGAATTCCGTTTTTATACAATGCTTTATTTGCAAGTATCTGAATTTATACTTTGGGGGTAATTTGTAGTTCTCAGCTAACACTTCATAGCTTTGTATATGGTTATTCTGAAATAGTTGCCCCAGGGTGGTGATCCCAACTCTAATCCAGTCTTTTGCGGCCGGAAAAGCGGCTAGTTGTGGGTATGTTTTATTATGCCAAATTGGGGTGATACTTGGTAGGTCCTGCGGTTGTATTATTTTGTTTATATCTTTCCATATTTTTACAGTTTGTGTGTGTATTTTTGTTCCCTTACCAATGATATGAATTTCCGGGTTAAACAGGTATGCTAGAAAGGGGCCCTTCAAATACAGTGCCAGCATAAGGTCGGATTGACTGGGTGAGTCCTCAGCGTTGGTCCAACATCTTAGCAATTTGGCCTGACTTGCTAGTTAATACATTTTGAAATCGGGTAGAGCCAGCCCAGCTTTTTCTTTAGGTAGTTTTAATTGTGCCATTCTGACTCTCCTTCTTCCAGAGCCCCACAGAAATCCAGTCACCAGACTATTCAATACTTTAAAGAATGTGTTCGGCACGTAACTTAGGGTATGTTGTAGCATATATAGGATTTTTGGTAGCAAAAATATTTTAACCAGATTAACTTTTCCGATTAGATTCAATGGGAGGTTCTTCCAGAGATTGGTCTTGTTTTTGGTCCAGTCTAATAGTGGATTTGGAGATTCAGATTATAAAAAGTTTTTGAATCCTTTGTTATGGTAATACCTAGATATCTGAATGACTGAACTGTAGGGATAGGGTAGGGGATTTGTTCGTTGATATTTTGATTATTGTCCAGTGGGTATATTGTTGACTTGGTCCAATTAATATATAGTCCCGAATAGGGGCCATATTTTGTGACTGTATCTATTGCTGCGTTGAGCGATGTAGGGTTGGCATCAAAAAACTATATCACATCGTCAGCGTATAGACCTAGTAGCTCCGTGTATGGGCCAAGTCGGAGTCCTTGAATTAGAGGTTGAGTTCTTAGTTTTTGGGCTAGTACCTCTATAGCTAGTGCAAATAGATACGGCGAGAATGGCATCCTTGGCGTGTTCCCCTATGCAAAGTAAATGGTTCTGAAGTTGCACCATTAAGTGTAATTCTGGCTGTGGGTTGCTTGTATAACAGTTGTACTAGTTCAATGTATTGCTTCCCAAAACCAAAAATTTTCAAGACTTCCCATAGAAAGGTCCACTCCAGAGAGTCAAACGCTTTTTGCGCGTCTAGGGATAGAATCGCCCTGCGATTCTTATTGTCATGATCTAATTGGATCTGTATAAGGGTCCTGCGAATATTGATTGTGGTCAACTTCCCGTGTATCAATCCGGTTTTAACAGTTGCTTTGAGGGATAGTATAACCGTCTGTAACCGGTTTGCCAATATTTTGGCCAAGATTTTGTAGTCTGTTGTCAGGAGTGATATAGGTCTATATGAGCTGTAATTTTCTGGGTTTCTTCCGGTTTTTAGCAGAACAATTATATTTGCTTCATATAAGGAGTGTGGTAGTTGCTGGTTGTTAATTGACGTTTGGTACATTTGAAGTAAGGGATCGGTTAGGGCAGTCGCATATTGTTTGTAGAGTTCAGTTGGGAGTCCATCTAGTCCTGGAGCTTTGCCTGGGTTCAGATTTTGTATTGCTTGCTTTATTTCGTCCAGGGTGATATTTTGGTCTAGCGATTTGTTCTGGTTATCGTTTAGTTTGGGGAGATTGATATCTCTCAGATATTCCTGAACATCCTCTATAGTGTGATTACTTTGGGATTTGTATAAGTTGGCATAGTAAAAAGCTATCTAATATCTGTTGGGTGTCCTTAACTGTTCCTAACGACGGGTCTCGTATTTGCAGAATGATATTGTTCTGGTGTCGTTGCTTGGTCATATACGATAATAGTTTAGCTGATTGATTGCCTTGTTCAAACTGTGTTTGTTTGTAGAAGAAGGTTTTCCGATGGGCTTTTTCTTTTAGAAGTATGGCATAGTTTTTGGATGCGATGGTCCAGGCTGTATGAGTGTCTTGCGTTGCGTGTTGGATATGTGCTTGTTCCGTTATTTGTGCAAGTTGTTCAGCCTCATTTTCTGCCAGTCTGGTTTGTTTCTTGATATGCGATATTGTGGAGGATAGGCAGCCCCGGGGATAAGCGGGAGGGTCTGAGAGTCGGAAGAGATTAGAGCATGAGATATTAGCAACAGAGAAGTAAAGAAGATACATAGGCATCCAGCTTAGTCCGCCCAGTCTATTGAATTTTCGGTTTAATATATGTTTTTATGAGTTTTATGGTAGCACTACTTGAAAAAACATTCTTATCAAACAATATATAAAACAACATTAACTTGTCCTTAACATTTAACAACAGTGGGAAAAAGGTTAAGAAGTTCTTATAGGGGTTACTCATCGTAACAATATACCCTATGTGTGTGCATGGGGGGGTAGTATCTCTCCGCACAAACACCTAAATGGTTCCTGCCACTTGGGGAAATCTAACAGGTTATGGTAAGAGGTAGAGAGGTATAGAGATATATTTCTACTCGCCCCACCCGGTTCTGGGTAGAGGGGACCCCTCAGGGGGAGAGCTACTTTACTCTAGCGCATAGTTTTAACAACAATAAAAAAATTTTTTTTAAATTATGTTATTTTATTTTAAAGAGATAACCTGGTATGGTTGTAAGGGATCACTATAGTTGCACATTGACCACATGTAAGAATTGTAATACTTTTCTCTAGTGCACAGCTTCAGTATACCGGGATTCTCAGGATTTGCTTTGGTTGAGTGTGCGGTTTTAACATAGGGGATTATAAGGATTACTTAATTCTAGTGCATACATTCAACATATAGAAATTATGACAAGTCGCTTTACTTCTTCGTGTGGTTTCAATATATTGACCTTAAAAAGATTGCTTTACTCTAGTGCATAGTTCTAATATATAAAAGTACAGAGGATTGTTCAGTTCTGTCACACGGATTTAGCTTATTGGTATTATAGAGGGTTGCTTTCACTCTAGCGTGTGTTTTCGCCATGTTCGAGTCATAAAGAGTTGCATATTCAGTTACTCAATTTCAACATATAAGATTATAAAGACTGGTTCTACTTTAGTGTAGAGTATCCACGTATTGTATCTGTTGTATTCAATTAGATCAACTGGACTTGAAGTTTAGTTCTTGAAGACATTTCGCTAGTCATCCGACTGGATCTCTTAATTCAGAATGACTTGTACAAGAATCTGTGGCAATTATGTACCCTGGAAAATCCCAATTAGCATATCACAGCCAGGTGTTAAAGGGCATGTCCACCCCCAAAACTATAATCCCCCCAACTACTGGCCCCACCATGTAGTGTAGTTTAATCCTTACCTCACATCCCAGCTCCATAGGGTTCTCCTGTAGTCCCCCCCCAAAGTCCCAAAAAATGACTACCAGGAGGCTAGCAGAGTCCATATAGGACACTGCCTGCTAGCTGGCCTCAGGTAGATTTTTGCCATGCGTACTGCAGCCCTTCTCCCCCCTCCCTCCCCCTCCCTCTCCCTCCCTCTCCCTCCCGTTCTACTATCCCTCCCCCTAGCATAAAACCCCTTAAGTAATCATTTCCCCCATGTCTCCCAGCCCCAACCGCATATTTTTTTTTTTTAGAAAGCTCCCCAAACTCTTACTTACCTCTCCTCTTTCCTCCGGCGAAGTGAGCTGCCGGCAGCCGCGTCTGTGATTGGCTGCCGCTCAGCCAATCACAGACGCGGCTGCCGGTCCCGCCCCTCTGCTTGCATTTCCTTGCAAGCAGAGGGCCGGGAGCGCGGCGGAGGATCGAGGGGAGGTAAGTAGAGTTTGGGGGGCTTTCTAAAAAAAAAATTATAGCGGTTGGGGCTGGGAGCCCAGGGGGGACCATATATAAAAAAAAAAATTTCGGGTGGACATAGCCTTTAAGGGCGTGATTGGATAGGGGCTAAGAGGTGTTATAGGAACGCCCAGAGTAAGGTGTCAAAACAGCATTGTACATGGCAGACAGTTGGTGTCGAACCCCCCCACCTCTATTTAGGCTTGGTTTCTTTATTTTCACATAAATGGCCTCCTTAACACCTCTCTTGAACCAGTCACGTTCCTTTGCCAATATGTTAACATTACAATCTTCAAAGGTATGTACTTTATCCTTAAGATGCAGGTACACGGCTGAGTCCTGACCCGAGGAATTGGCTCTTCTGTGCTGGGCCATACGTTGATGCAGTTGCTGTTTGGTCTCCCCCACATACAAATCAGAGCATTCTTCACTGCACTGCACTGCGTATATGATGTCGCTTTTCTTGTGTTTCGGTATTGGGTCTTTCGGATGTACCAGTTGCTGCCTCAGTGTGTTGTTCGGTTCAAAGCAGACAGGGATATGGTGTTTATTGAAAATTCTTCTTAATTTCTCGGAGACCCCTGCTACATATGGGATGACCATGTTCTTTCTCCTGTCTTGCTTTTCCCCTTCACTGTTGGTATTCGTGTTCTTTTCTTTCCTTCTACTTCTTTTGACAAAGGCCCAGTCTGGATATCCAGCAGTATTGCAAAGAGTAGCTTTGCTCTAGTGCATATTGGAGTTATCACATATTGGAGTTGTAGAAAAATGACTTCCCTCTAGTGCACCATTACAGCGTGTGAAATTATACTGATCATTTTACTCTAGCACTTGTTTTCAGCCTATAAAAAAAAAAAAAATTCGTACTGCTCTATTACATGGTTATAGCATATTAGATCATAAAGAGTTTCTATATTTTAGTACACAGTTTCCTTTTAGTTTACCATTTTTAACACATATATTGTAATTCTGTGTAATTAGCTTGGTTGTAACTCATAGGCTGTGTGCCATCAATGCGTAGCAGTACAGGTTATTGGTCAAGAATATGTGGTGCTTTCAATATAAAGCTCCACGATTGTATTGTCCCTTCAAAGCTCAGTCCAAAGTCTTTGAACTGTTTATAGTTCAGAGGTTTGATGGGGGAAAGTGCACGCTGCCAAGCTATAGCACATATTAGGGGGGTGCAGTATAGTATAATTGTTCAGTATATATTCATTACTCACCACGTCCAAGCGCTTTAAGCAGGGTATCGTACTCTCAGTTAGCTGTAACCTGGGAGGCAAGGGGGGGGGGGGAAGGGGAGGGCGGAAAAAGGGGGGGGCATGGGGGGACAGCAGCATCTAGGCCACAAGGAATTCCCAGGAATTGGTGCAGGGCCATCGGATTTCGTTTTCTGTTGCGGTTAGCTATTCTTCCCTTGGAGTCAGTTCGGGTTCCCTCAGAACTCTGTGCTCCAACCAGTCAAGGGCCTCTGTTGCTGCTGTAAAAAACATTGTGCGCTGCCGGTGTATAATTCTCAGCTGGGCCGGGTATAGCATTGAGTAGGGTACACCTGCATTCCTGAGCCTCTGCTTAACCGCCATAAACGTAGCACGTTGCCTCTGGATTTCCTGGGGAAAGTCCGGGAACAACATTATGGCGGAGTTTTCATATTTCAGATTTTGCTTGTTGCATGCCAATCTCAGCAGCGCGTCCCTATCTCTGCTGTTAAGTATACGGGCAATAATTGGTCTGGGCCGTGATCCGGGTGGTGGCCGTCCACCCTGGACTCGGTGCGCTCTCTCCACCAGGCTAAGATTTTCACCTCCAAATTGCTCCCTGCACCAAGCCCCTATAAAATCTTCGGGCCGCCCACCCTTGGATCCCTCTGGGAACCCCACCAACCTCACATTTTGTCTCCGGGAGCGGTTCTCGAGATCCTCAATGCGAACCTGCTGCACCTGAACCTGCTGTTGCAATGCAGCCACTCTCTCGGTGGTTGGGGGCAGCTCGTCCTCCAGGTGGGATATTCGTTGCTTGGTTTCTGTAACTCTTTGTCACAGGTTCCGGAGGTCCTGCCTCAGGAGCCCCACGTCTACTTTTACCTCCTCCAGCAATCCGGTAAGCGTGGCTTTGGTGTCCGTGATTGCGTGGAAGAGCTGTGTCAGTGTGGGCTCCCATGCCTGTTGCTCCATGTGGTGCTGCGCCGATGCCGGTGGGGCATATGTAGGAGAGGAACCACGTAGCTCTGGCACCAGTGAGCAGGGCTCTGCTCTCTGTTCGTTTTCCGGATCTCTATGTTGGCGGCCGGGTCTTCTAGTGTCTGTCGCATCTTTATTCTGCCTTTCCCGTCGCTGTTCCATATGGGTTGGTGGTATCGGTGAGTCAGGTGCCGCAGGTAGGTCACGCCGAGCGTGTCGAGGTGCCTGGGGGGAGGCCTCCGCTTCTGATTCGTTTCCAGTGCCTCCGGTCTGGCGGGCAAACTTTTTAAGTTTGTCGGCTGCTGCTTGACTGTGTTTGCCCTTATTTTTTGTCATTATCTGCAGTTATCAACTGTAGTTCAGTTGGCTTCTAAGGTGTAGCAGGATTTATAGTGCGGAGCTCCTTCACACACGTCTACTCACTTCGCCATCTTGGATACGCCCCCCGGCCTTGGTTGATAGTTTAAAATCTCCTTTGTGTGTTTCAGTTCTTCTTAGAAACAGAAACATTGAAGGACCCGAGACTTTAAATCACTGCATACAAAGGATTCTAAGTAATAATTTCTCAGCTATTAAAGAACAACTATGCCCAAAAACGCCATGCAAAATCCTTTTGTATTCAGAAAGTTGCTTTTATAATACAGGGAGGTAGGAAATTCTATTCACATCACAATGGATGGGCGCTCTCATTAATGGTGGGTTGTCGAAGTACCACTCATGCAGTGGCTGACAGCTCACCGCTCTCTTCAGTGTGCCTGCATGACATCTCCATTAATGTAATAGGGAAGATAGCCATGCTGAGGTGCACAAAAGACAGTGGTGAGCTGTCAGCCACTGCACGAATTATACTGAAACAACTCACCACTCATGAAACAGCCACCGAGGGTGGGAATAGGATTTTAGCATTTCCTGGGACATTCATTTGTCCATCCTATTTAGCCTACTCATGAGCCCTACCTAACAGTTAAACCAGAGGCAAAAAATAGACGGAGGATGAGGCTGAGGCCACACTAGAACGGACCAGAATCATGCATGCAGCGCGCACGTTATCGCATACATTTGCGCGTGTGACTGCTATTTTCACTGAGAAAACGCATGCGATTGCATGCGCAAAACGTGTGCGCCAAATGTGTGACCTAGCCCTTACTCCAAATGGCAATCGGAAAGGATCCCTGGATCAACAAGAACTATATGTATTAATACCAGTTATTTTTAACATTTTTGAAATTTAGAAACTTATGCAGGTGGGACTAGTGTGTTGTTCTGATGTTTGTAATCTAGCAATAAAATGCTTTTATTTTATGGCAGATGCCGTCGCTGGTTGATGTGCTGTCCCTTGGAGAGGATCTGTTGAGTACATAGAAACTTATCCAACCCACTCCTAAAGGACATGTCTAGCCAAAAAACAAATATACTTACTCATAACTGGCTCTTCCAGGTACAGACTCTCAGGCGTTGCCTGTGACATCACTATCGCGGCCAGGGCTCACAGTACATACCCGGAAGCAGACAGGAGGTGGGATTTTTGGCGAGGGATTGGCTGAGGTAAAAGTAAGTATATCTTAGCACGGGAGCATCAGATTAAGGTAAGGTTAAACACAACTAAGGTTTTGGGGGTAACTGGGATAAAAATAGTTGTTTCTTTTTTGGCTGGACATGCCCTTTTAAGCTATTCAGTGAACTTTTCTGGAAGACAGTTCCACAGTTTCACCGTTCTCACTGTAAAGAAACCTTTCCTAACCTCAACATGAAACTTCTTTTCTTCCAATCTTAAAGGATGTCCACGTGTCCTCTGATATGACTGATTAGTCATATCAATGCACCAGAGAGTTCATTGTATGGCCCATTAATATGTTTGTATAAAGTAATTATATCCCTGTGCAATCGCCGCTTTTTAACATAATAAGCAGCAGGTGCTGCAGTTAGCTAGACCAACACTGCCCTTTGTGGCCTTGTGTGATTTGTACAAAGTGGAAGTAGCACATAATAGTGCTCATTTACCAGTTGGTGCTGCGGCCATGACTGACTTTAATCCATGGTTTTCAGCGGCTGCGCGAGTACCGGAAAAGACACTCATGCAGGCCTTGGAAGCCTATTTACCAGAGGCTGCAGGGCTGTGCGCACACAAGTATTTAACGCCAGCTGATTGCTGTTGTTAAATACTTACGTGCGGGTGAGATTTGCTTAAAGCCGCACTGCCTCTGGTAAATCTGCAACGGGAGATGTGCCTGGGTGAATCTCCTTAGGACTTTTAATTTGCTAAATTAAAAGAAACCTGTGCAAAAAAAGTAAGGAGGCCTGATAAAATATAAATAAGGTGGGCATGTTAATCCCCAGTACATTAACAGGGAGATGTAATAATGCTTCTTATCGTTAAAAATGGGACTAATTTTGATCCAATCAATCAGATGTTATCTTTCAAACAGTAAATATCATCTGGTTGAGGCATCTCCCTGAAACTGTCCTAGTCGACACCCCCCCCCTCGGCCAGGTTTCAGTATCAGTTTCTATTAAATGGAAACCACATCTAAATGCAAACCACATATCTACCAGACAATGAGACATGCAGTCATATCAATGACCTCCCTGCAGAGCTGGTGTTTGGGGATATCTAGATGATTGCGTCCTTACGTTTAACTATTACACTTTTGAAAAGAAATAATATATAAAAAATCGGGTTGTTGTACATCCATATTAGTGGATTAGTGCAACTAGAGACCAAAGACATACAGGGAGAATCAATAAAAGTTCTTATCGTTTAAAATGGTGCTAATTTTGCCCCAACCAATCAGATCTTATTTAACATTTGAAAGCTAACATCTGATTGGTTGGGGCAAAATTAGCACCATTTTTAACGATAAGAACTTTTATTGAATAACCCTGATAATATATACAAAAAATAGAAAAAATAGAGACTATACTATTCTATTCAATAACATTTTTTGTATATTTTTTTATGTACTTTTGAAAATAAAGTCTATAGATGAGTAAACCATGAGCTGTTTTCACAAGGGGGAAAAGGTACAACGTGCTGTATTTCATTCCCTGTGGATTTAAATGGAAAACTCTCAGTGTATATCACAGTATTGCTAAGGACACACATCACAACAATAGATGGTTGGCCCCTGCATCCAAAAAAACCTTTGTCATCACTTCCCTTAGCATTATGCTAATTCACTGCTAATGTAATACTAACAGACTGACCTCACTATGTGTGCTGCACTCAGATTGGTTATTGGAACACATACATGCACTATTTTCTGTGCAATTCACATGGGTAAATACAGATATGTACAGGAATGCAGCACACATAGAAAATAACACACTGATGTGCATTGTAAAAACCATGCATGCATTCAAGTGGGGCCTTGGGGATGTTTTAGGGGGGATTAAAGGTGTCCAGAATCAATGGGAGCCAAAATACAGAGATGAAAGATAAGTGTTAGTTGTAGGTGTGAAAATAATCACATAGACAGAGGCCACACAGTAGCACAAAGGAAAACTTGTCATGGAACTCCTTGGTAAATTCTAATATTCTTTTTTATATAAGTAATGGGGAGCATTATTCAGAAAGCAAAAATTCTAGGGCAGTGATGGCGAATGACAGATAAATTAGATAGAATAAATCAAAGAATATTAACCTCTTTATTACCACACATGAGTTTGAGATCCAAAACAGTGACTCCTGCTGAGCTGAACTTTAAAGCACAAATATAAAATCAATTTACCTTTTGATTTTGGGTAAGAAATCATCTTTCCATATGAAACTTAGTGTATGGTAATAGTTTATTCCGGCAGTAAGAACATCCCAGCTAGAGACAGCAGTACATTAAACAGAGTGATTTTACATTCCTCGCCTCCTTAGCATGCTGTGGCACCCGCAGGACTTATGTCTCTCTGCTAGACACCCATTGCACTCTGGATTGCAGAAAGGGGAGCAGACCGGGCTGTGTCTCTCTGGCTTTCTGGGGGGAAAAAACTGGTGCATGAGTGCCCACAGAGAGAGCCCTGAGTGCCACCTCTGGCACGTGTGCCATAGGTTCGCCACCACTGTTCTAGGGGCAAGGAAAATATAGTAAAGGTATACTTTAACATGTGAATTGCATTTGCAAGAGGGTTGTGGCTAAAATGTTGGTGGTGTGCTGAGTTTACAACAATCGACAACCTTTTTCAGGATTCAGGATTCTTACACTGACAATAAAACTCCCACCCATAACCATGATATTACATTGTTTGTGGCAGCTGCATGCGTTACATGTCACCACAATTCCCATCTTAAAGTGTATGTATACTAAAAAATTGCTTTGCGTCATAACAATCTATGAATTAATACATGTAATTAGCACTAACTCTGAGGTGTATGTGTTGCTGCATGCCTTCAATAAAGTACTTTTGTGGCTCAGGCTCTGACCATTGATCTGACTATTTTCCCCCATACCAATGGTCAATACTGCATACAGTATACAGCACACCAACTGTCAAACCATTTCAGCCACAGCAAAACTGCTTACAGAAATGCTGATATGTCAGATGTTTCAGGTTGGATATCTAAAGAAATAGGGACAGATCAACAAAAAAATATGATACAGTGATAGTTGGGATGAATTATATTTTCCACTAATGGGCAATTTAAAAAAACAAATTTGCTAGTATACATACCCTTTAAAGGCACGATAAATGTCTTTAAATTCCATAAAATCATTTCTGCGGTCTCTAAGATGGGAAAACAGCATTACGGATCTTTGTAAATTACCCCAAATTACCACTATACTAGAAAGGTAATAGTAATAAAAACAATTATATTGTGGACAAGATAAACTATCCCAATTCCACATACGTCACACTTAAAAACAGTTAGGGGCACATAAGTCAACATTGGTGTCCCTAGAGGGCTGTGTTGAAATAACACACCAGGCATATTACAAGGCTGTAGTAACTACAAAGACTTAATCCTATAATTGGAAAACTATAGACATAACTGTCACTAAGCCTGACACAGCTGCAGCAGTCTGGATCCAGGGAACGGGGCACTGGAAAGTGATCTCAGAACTGTCATTGTCTTGATACCAACTGTAACATTAGTAAAGCCGGGGGAATTTAACAGGATAAAACTGTTATCAACACATTTCTAATGTGTAGATCCATGTATCCTCACTGATTTGTCTGTATGCATGTTGTGGTTGTGAAGGTACAAGGAATGAAATAAATAAATAATAATATTTATATAATTAGGCAATAAATAAAGATAGAAATGTTCATTGTTTCTAATAGGTGTTAAAATGGGGAGTATGCACAGTAGTATTGTTTATGTCAATCTCTCCCTGTGTTTCCTCAATGTCAAATAACATTTATGGTAATCTTGATTTTAATTGACTTCAAGCATTTAGGTTTAATAAAAATGAATGTCCATCTCCCTACATAAACAATGTTAGCTTGTGAAGACTGCAATCACTAGTACCACTAGATTGCCTTCAATGCCGCTCGCCTTACAATAGAAGCCAATGGCGGCACGTTTCCGCAATCGGGAGCATGCCGCCATTGACTTGTATTGAAAAGGGTCACCACACCGTGAGCATTATTTTTACCCTGCTTCACGGAAAAAGTAGCCCTGAACGCAATAGTAACTCTCCTAAAATAAAGTATTTTCTCCTGGGTACAGGGCAATCTTTGGTTGCTGTCTTATCTTAAACATGTGTGAGAAATTTATGTGTAGCACATGCTAAAAGGGGGCAGCGCAGTCAGCAGCAGACAATATTTTGGCTCTGACGTCATTCAATATGACCATGATTGACTGCTGCAACCTTGAAGAAGTCTGGAGCAGAGACTGGGAGCAGAAAATCACATAAAAACTTAGCGCAGCTGAGAGGTGAGTTAATGTTGCGGTTGCCACAATTGGGGGGGGTGACCAAAATCTAACCGTGACTGCAAAAACCACCATTGCAAAATAAAAAACTCATACCTGCTCTTTGCATGCTAACCCACAATACTGGCAACAGCCTCCCTCCAGATACATGTGGTAAAAACCTCCTCCCAGACCCCCTTCCCACCCTAGAAATAACTACCCACCCACTACTGAGGCATGATCACCACTACACACACACTTCATAGCATTATTATTTTACATTTGTGCCATACATTCTACTAGTCCAATCCAGAAAAAAGACGACCAACATCGGTCAGCCTTGGCTAAAAAATTACTGCAGATATCTCAGTATCCACTACTTCTATATAGGGCAGCAAAGTTTGAACAAGTACTGTATATCCCCAAAAGAAGATATAGAGATTGTTTTTTGGCATTCATACCACTATTACCATTTGGATCTTACACTAGAGATTTCATTCAAGAACCCCCAAAATATTGCCTAATATCTGCCAATACCACTTTCACCAGAAATCATTCAGAGATCCAGTCCCATACCCTTGGCAAGTGATATGATACCCTGGTTAGAAACCCCTTAGCTAGTAGGTTACTGCATAAGAGACATTGTGTCTTACAATAATATTCTTTTTTTCATACAAGGAAATCCCAATAATATTGCATAGTATTTTAATTTTTAAATCTTTACCAAACAGGTCGATCAATCAAAAATAAAAATGTCTAAACTGCTGTATTTTATTCCCTGGGTTTATTCTATATCAGCTGTTTTACTTACCTTTAATTTCCCTGGTCTAGCAGCACCCCTTGTTCAGTTCAGGGCTAATGGGATGGCACGCTTCTGGCAGAGTGCGGCCTTCAATAGGTCTTGCCAACAATGGAGGGGGATGGACCTGAACTGCCAAGAGAAAACAGAATAAACCCTGGGTACTTCAATCAGAAAGGGGGTACACAAAATTTTATAGTTAATATTGGTTCTTTTTTCCCTTTAACAAAATAAACCAACAAGATATCTTTAGCATGTTTTTGTTTTTTAATTGGAAAATAATAAACTTAAGATAAAGCCTACCCCGCAGTCAGGGTAGAAATACCCTCCTAGGAATGGAACCTAGCAGCCCCCCTGAAATGCTCATTTTGTAAGAACTTTTTAATAGACCTAATTGTCCTAACTGGATAGAAATGCACCATTGTCCTTGACTAGCGGAACATGTACAGCTATCAAATCTGTATGTTTTTCCCATGGATTGTTCATAAAGTTAATAAAGCAAATGGAATTAAGGGGCTTATTTAATAAAAGGCGCCATCATTTGCCTGTGCTATTTACTGCAATCAGGTGTTCACTTTTTAACTTTTAACATCTGCTTGAATGCTGACCATTCATAGCACATGCAAAATGTTATACCTTTTGTTTAGTATAGTATAGCACAGTATAGTATAGTATTTGAGGTTGAATAAAGACATACGTCCATCCAGTTCAACCCACTAAGTAATACCCACATTTCCTGCCTAACTAGTTGATCCAGAGGAAGGCAAAAAAAACCCACCAGAATTAGGAAGGGGGAAAAAATTCCTTCCTGACTCCAAGTGGAAATCGGAAATATCCCTGGATCAACTCTACTTTATGTATCAATACCAGTAACCTGCAACATTCCTTGTTTGCAGAAACTCATCCAGCTTTTTTTTTTTAAGCTGTCCAGTGAACCTGCCATAACCTCCACTGGAAGACAGTTCCACAGCTTTACCATTCTCACAGTGAAAAACCCTTTCCAAACTTGGCGCCAAGTGTGCCCCCTCATACGCCAACCTCTTTTTAGGTTGGTGGGAGAGGGAGGTAGCACTTGGCGAACCAATGTCATCATATGCCAAATATATTGATATTTGGCTTAGATATATCGACGATATTTTCTTTATATGGACAGGCCCTAAGACCCTCCTTATAGAATTTTTACAAATACTGAATAAAAATCCCCATAACATCTTTTTGACGTACGCTATATCCGAAACGACATGTGAGTTTCTTGATGTGACTATAGAGGTGAAAGAAGAACGCCTCATTACTAAATTATTTAGAAAACCAACATCAACAAACTCACTTTTACACTTTGAAAGTGCTCACCCTCAATCACAAATACTAGGAATCCCGAAAGGTCAATTCCACAGAGTACGAAGGAACTGTACAGAACCAAAAGATTACGTTAATGCGGCCAAGGATCTAGAAAATAGATTTCTGGAGAGAGGTTTTCCTCGCTCCTTTTTAAAAAAATGTAGAAAAGATATGAGGGGTATCACCCAAGATGATTTATTAACATCTACACGTACAAGAGGCATAAAAGATAGTGATAATATAAGATACATCACAACATACAATAATGAATGGCAAAAGCTTAGACAGATTCTAAATAAAAACTGGGGAATCCTGAAAAGTGATCCCTCTCTGTCAACTTTGCTACCAGACTACCCCATGATGACAGCCCGCAGATGCAGAAGTATCTCAGACAAAATATGTAAAAGTCATTTTGAGCGATCCACTAAGGGTCTAAATCGTGGCGCTTCCATACAAGGAACATACGCCTGCGGGAGCTGTAAATTTTGTACCTTCATGAAGAAGGATAATCACTTCACTAACTACAGGACAGGTAAAATCTTTTATTCTAAAGGTTACTATAACTGTAACAGTAGAAATGTAATATACCTGCTAACATGTACATGTCAACTACAGTATGTAGGAAAAACCTCGCAAAGATTAAAGGAAAGGCTGAGTTCACATATTTCTAATATAAAAAATGCAGCTAGAGATTATAATCTAGGAAAAAGAATCACTAATGTGGCAGATCATTTCCTCAATAAACATGGCAACAAGATCGATACTTTAAAATGCCAAGTCATAGATGGGGTGCGAGAGAGATTAAGGGGAGGTGATCGGGAAATTCCTCTACTACAAAAGGAAGCCCAATGGATCTTTAATTTAAACACTAGGCAACCAGACGGACTCAATGAGGATTGGGACCTCTCGTCCTTTATATAGGGATTGCCCCTTTAAGGCCCCCTTTAAGGCCCTCTGGACTGTCTCTATATACCATCTTTGAATGCTCTAATGACTATATTTTCCTCCTAGTATCAAAGGATCTATTTAAGCAGAAGACAATGAATATGGAGTCTCGATACACAAGAGATTGGAGACCGATCAAGGGATCAAGCCTTGGATACAGAGACACTTTGGATATTACCTTTCTCTGGCCGGGGTATTACATGGATCTATATTTTGATTATTTGATATATACGGAGGATTTACAAGAAGGATATATAAAGGATTTTGTACCAAAGAATCCTTTAGAGCAGAAGATAACGAACATGGAGCTTCTACATATAAGAGATTGGTGAGAGCCTTTTGGAGAGTCAAGAAACTCATCTGGATCTATTTCCACTAAAAGACCGATCAAGGGATCGAGCATTGGGTATATAAACACTTTGAATATTACCTTCCTCTGGTTATATCTTTTTTCCTTATTTACTTCTCTATATATGGATTACATACTCCTTAGCTACGTCTGGACAAATCCATTTATACATCAGGATATTGCATGGATTTACATTATAACTATCTGGTATATACGGAGGATCTATAAGGAGATTATACAAAGGATCTTGGTAAAACAGGATATCTACAAGCATCTCTGGATCTGTTTTGTTATTTCCCATGAAACCTTAGAGCACAAAGCGTAAAACTGTCTGTCTACTTAATTGTACACTATCAGAGGCTTAGCTCGGGTATTTGACTTCATATATCCATAGGACCTATAAATAGTTGATGAAATGGGCTCTTTCTGCCCATTATGTATTTGAACATTAGTTAGAAGTTTCTAAATGTATGATATCACATTAATAATATCCCCCGATACGCTAGGTTTGATGCTTTACTCTATAAGGTTTTTATGATCTGTGTTAACAGAGACAATATAATGAGAAATAGTAAATAACTAAACCTAATATGTAAATAAACGATTTATAATAATGAGTTAAGATCGATACTGTATAAGACTGCACCTAATAGACACTATGTTGCTTAGATGCGTCCCAAGCTGGAACGCACCTGGTTGCCTAGATGCGTCCCAAGCTGGAACGCACTTGGTTGCTTAGATGCATCCCAAGCTGGAACGCACATGCTAACCAGCATCCACTTGTCTAACTATGGGAGGAGTCCAGACACTCGACGAACGAGAGTAGGGCTGAACTCCATGTACCTAGCGATGATGACGTTCTCTGTGCGACACCACATGGCCGCTAATGAAGCGCGCTTCTTCCATCTAGCGCGCCTTTTTTTCACCTAATTTAGCTGGATATAAAAGGTAGAATAGATGAGCCTTTTACTTGCTGCCGACGAAGTCTCTTCCCAGAGACGAAACGCGTCCAGTCTATTTTTAATTTGCTCCCAAAGAGTACCGAATATGATGCAACACTGGTGTAGTATCGCTCTTTGTTATTGTTATGTTTCTGAGGTTCATGTATGATCTGCCACTTAGCTATCTGGGTTACATTTAATATGGCTATTTGTATGCAATAATCTGATACCATCTATTAAGATATTTACTAAATGCACCTGCTAAAGGCTGTGACTATGATATGCCTTAATGCCATTTACTTATGTAGATAGCCTATATACTGTTTGTTCGATATGTTAAACCAATGATTCATATGATAGTTACCAGGACACTGCTATGCTATATATTATAGAGTAATATACATCTGGGATATTCCTCAATATATAAGCAGTGACTTAGGTACGATATACCGGTATATTGATTGGTAACTAGTTTATGAGATTATTTTGCTATATCCAGCTACTCACATGTTACTCTATATGGGATGTGTTTTTAATGTTTTGGTTGTCCCTATACCTTATATATGTATCCATTTACTCCCACATATGTTTAATAAAGGAGCTTTTATATTTTTGATATAAAGTAGTGTGCCCATACTTTTTATCCATCACTATTTTTTCTGTGTTTCTGTTTTATGATAATTTTTTGATGGATGGAGCACCTTCAAAATCATTAAACCATAGCTCTAATACCAGATACATCTCACCAGTGCCCCTTGGCTATCATTATTTATATCAAACTTGAAGCCTAAACTTCTTTTCTTCAAGTCTTAAGGGATGTCCGTGTGTCCTCTGACATGTTCTGTTGGTGAACAATGCCCCAGATAGTTTATTGTATGGCCCGTTAATGTATTTATACAAAGTAATCATATCCCCACGCAAGCGCCTTTTCTCTAGCGTACATATTTTTAACTTATCCTTCTCTGAACCCTTTCCATTTCAAAGACGTCCTTTTTGCACACAGGATTCCAAAATTGCACTGCATATTCCAAATGAGGCCTTACCAATGCTTTGTAAAGAGGGAGAAGAACATTTTCCTCCCTTAAATCCATACCTCTCTTTATACTAAACAATACCATGCTGGCTCTGGCTGTTGCTGCCTGGCACTCAGGGGCGTACCTGAAGGACCCCCCCCCCCGCGCGAGTTTGGGGGCCAGGCCCCTGACTCCCTCCGCAGACTGCAAGATCTGTGCGTCGACGTGCAGGTTTTTTCAAGCCGGCTTGAAAAAGGTCCTAAGCACCAGACCGAAACGTTGCCACTTGCTGTGTGTATGGAATAAACACTTGAATTTTCACAAGACCTGTGAGTGCTCTAATACATTTTGTGTACTGCTATCTATCTATTTATCTATCTATCTATCTATCTATCTATCTACCTACCTACCTATCTATCTATCTATCTGGTCAGTCTATTTTTCTCTGTATGTGAGTATCTCTCTGCCTGTCTGCCTATCTCAAGGTTATTGGTTAGAAATTAAGAAAAATAATATATTACCTTAAACAACAGTTTCCAACAGGAAATAAATATATGAAAAACATTTTTGGATGATTCAGTGGATGGTGGGCCCTTGACACAAGATTCCCTGGTGGGCCCGGGGTGCCCAGTCTGACACTGTGTACCAATGTGCCACCCTAGACCAACAGACATTAGCTTATACATTAGTCGCCTAAGGGCAACTGTATCAAGAGCCTTTGCAAAATCTAAGTCCTGCTATGCCAGAGTCTACATTTCTACTCACTTCCTCATAAAAGCCAAGCAAGTTAGTTTGGCAAGATCTACCGTATTCCTACTAAATCCATGCTGGTTACTACATATAAAGTCAGTCCTTGAAACTCTAGAATATGTTCCCTTATTAAACTTTCCAGTATCTTCCCCACCACTGAAGTTAAACTTACAGGCCTGTAATTACCCGGCTGTGAACGACTAATTTTTTTAAATATTGGAATAACATCAGAATTTTTCCAGTCCAGAGTTACACATCCGGACCTGATTGAATCTGCAAAAATAAGAAACAATGGCCTATATAAAACTGAACTTAGCTCCCTAAGGACCCAAGGATGTATCTCCGGTCCAGGAGATTTATTAATATTAACCTTATTTAGTTGTTTCTGTACCATTTCCTCTGTTAACCAAAGTGCACTTGCATCTTTTATACCATTAATGCTACTATACTCTATGATATCTGTACTTGGATCTTCTATAGCTATCCTAACTTTATAATTAACTTTAGCTAGCTTGATTGCTTTCTTACACACCTTGTTACAGTTTTTATAATCCCAAAGGCCCTTTCTGTTCTCTCTGACTTAAAGGTTTTAAATGCCTTTTTCTTCCTTTCTATTTCCCTCTTTACATCAGAATTCAGCCACATGGGAGCAGATTTTTTTTTTTTACATTTATTTCCCAAGGGTAAAAACTTAGTTGTGATATGGCTTAAAATCCACCTAAACACAGTCCACTTCTGTTCAGTACCTTTACATGAAAATACCTTATACCAGTTGACATTTGCTTTCCCGAAATTTTGCTTTAACCTAGCATACTTTTCCTTTAAATAACATACGCTAAACAACAACTTCCTCCCTGCTAGCATTTGGCGGCTTATAGCAGACACCAACAATGATATTACCCCCTTTCCTGTTGCCTAATTCCATCCATATTGTCAGTTATTTTTTCTTTTAAATTTGGCTTCAATTCTTTTTTAAAATAAACACATACTCCTCCCCTTTCTTTTTTTCTCTGTCCTGTCTAAACAAGGAGTATCCTTTTAAATTTACAGCCCAGTCGTGAGAACTGTTCAACCACGTTTCTGCTATACCTATTACATCATACTTTCCAGTCAACACCATTATCTCCAGTTCACTAATTTTGTCAGCCAGGCTTCTCGCATTTGCAAACATACATTTTAGATATATGATCCTGTAGTTTATTTATACACTTAAATACACATGCCTCCCTAGCTCCACCCCTCTTTCCACCCACCACTAGCCAATCTACACCTTGCTTTCCTCCTGAACTATCTATCCCAGTGAGACTAATATTACCCTCCCCCCCAAACCTAGTTTAATATCTCCTCCAACTCTCTAGCCATCTTCTCCCCCAAAACAGCTGCACCGCCATCAGTGAAATGCAACCCATCCCTACTAAAGAGCCTGTAGCCGACAGCAAAGTCTGCCCAGTTCTCTATAAACCCAAACCCTTCTTCCTTACACCACCCTTCTAGTCATGCATTAATGCTCCTAAGCTCCTGCTGCCTCCTAGTGTAGCATGTGGCTGCCGAAGTATTTCTGAAAACACTACCCTGGAGGTCCTTGCTTTTTACTTGGCCCCTAACTCGCGGAAATCATGTTTAAGGACCTCTCCTCCTCCTCTAACTTTGTCATTGGCACCATTGTGAACCAAGACCATGGGGTCACACCCAATAATCTGTCTACACAATCCACCACATGCCGAACCCTAGCACCAGGCAGGCAACACACAATTCGGCATGTAGGGTCTTGGCCACAAATTACCCTATCTACCTTCCTTATAATGGAGTCCCCTACCACTACCACCTGCCTAGCATTCCTGATCCTAAGTTCATCCTCCCTTGTTTTAGAGATGGCAGTCCCTTGGGTGCTCTAAGGATTAGCTCCATACACGCTAATTCCGAGCTGTCCTTCTCCACTTCACCACCTAAGGCGACAAATCTCTTGGAATAGGAAAGCTGGGAAGAAGCAACCCTACCCTTCCTTCCCCCACTTCTCCTAATAACCCTAACAAAACTATCTCCCACCTCAACCTTCCCTGTCTCACTTCCACCCCCTCTATACTGGCCATAGCCAGTACCTGCTGTCCCCCCAGATTTGCCAATCCCGTTAATGCTGGAAGCTGCCCCCTCAGACTCTCCACCTCAGCTTCCAAATGGGCAACCCACTCACACCTGACACAGACATAGGTCCCCTGAAACGTCTGCTCTAGGTTCTTATATATGTGTCAGGATGCACACTGCATGGTACCAAAAAACTGTCCCTTCTAATACACAGTAATAATACACAATAACAGCACACACCACCTTTAGTTGTCCTTCTTGTTTCAATGTCCTTTTTTTTCTATGTCCTTAATAAAAAGGTCCTTTAGAAAAAGGTACTTTGTACAGGTTTCACTCAATTCGTTTCCACTCACAGGAAACTCCCTTTTGTCAGTTTGAAACCACTGATCCAACCAATGTGAATTTTATTTAACTAATTGGCCCCAGCCCCCACACCAATCAGTGCAAGAGACAGGAAGAGAGGGGAAAAACAAAACACTTATCAACCCTTCCACAACCTGCCTGCAATTACAGGTGCAATACTAGAATATAGAAACCCAGTGCGCCCCTTTAACTGGAAGAAAGAAAATATTCTACTTGCACACAGTCTTTGTCACAGCACACTATCCGCACAAACAATCCTTATTTTCAAACTTTCACACAAACCATACAACCATCAGATGATTAAATGTCCTTTTTCTACGTCCTTAATAAAAAAAGTCGTTTAGAAAAAGGTACTTTGTGCAGGTTCCACTCAATTCGTTTCCACTCACAGGAAACTTCCTTTTGTCAGTTGCAAACCCCCCGGAATTGTAGTTGTTGCAGCAGTACTGCTGGTGAATTCTTTTTAGCTATACGGTTGCCTGAGAGTGAATTGGCAAGTGATAATTTTCTGGCATTATAAATCTTATCATTCTCTTTTTTTTAACTTGGCTTGAAAGAGACAAATGCCTGTTCTTTCTTCTCTTTTATTGAACCCATTATATTCCCAGTATTTCCTCCCACATTTTTCCAACTAGACACATAAAATTCAGTAGAAACCTGCAGGGGAAGTGAATTTTATTCTAATTAAGAATTCTATGACAATTATTGGCAAATTCAGACATTTTATGTGCATAAACTTTAAAGGATAACTAGACTGTAAAAATTAACTTTTTAAAAATGCCTTGGAGGGCAACTGGCAGAATAAGTTTTCTTTGGGCAGGTGCTTCAAAAAAACAATATTGGGAGGTAGGAATTACCAGTCCTATATCCAAGTACTTGTCATTTTAACTTTTTTTTTTAATTATCAGACACTACAGTTCTTCTTTAAAGGATACGTTTCACAGGTGTAATCAAATCTTAATTCCTGCCTCTTGATTGCGTTCAGCTGTACCACAGAGATAATCAGCACCAATTTCTCTTGATTACGTCACAGGCACAGGTTTTAAAATTCATAGACACTCTCACATTAAGTGCTAGGCTGCATGAGCGTGATTTTTGTGCGACTGTGCTTGCGTTTATGCACCACGTGCGTTGCGATTGCGCATCCATTTCCAATTTGGCAACGCATGCGATCCGCATTCTTTTGCGCAATAGCATGCATTTCCATATCTAAAAGGTTAAAAGCGCAATTTCACGTAAATCGCACCGGAACCGCCTGCGATTGCGTGTGCAATGGTGCGTGCAGCGCAGTGTGGCCTTGCCCTAATAAAGCTTTGTGCAACCTTTCCAGCCAAATTCAAATTCTATCCTTAAACTTTCTAGCTTTGTTTGCATTTCAAGTTCTTATTTTATGACACCTCCAACTCCTCTGTTATTAACATACTAATGTATTTTCCATGTTAATAAAGGAAGTTAAAGAGAATACAAGGCCTATTATCACTGTCAATACTCAGCTTCTTACTTACCCTATAACAGATAGATCCTCCCCCCAGAAAACCCCTATAGATGAAGCAGCGAGGGGGGGGGTCCCTATAATAGTTAAACAAAAATTCCTATTTACACCACTGGGGCTCTACAGACAGGGAAAGAGCAATGTTTGTCTGCTCTCCTTAGCTGTAATAGCCTCTGATATATGGGAAATCATTGGTTTATGCCAAGGCCACACTGCGTGTCCGCCTTCCTGTGCGTTGTGGTTGCACAATGCGGATCACAGCACAGTGCACAGCAACGCCCCTAGTGTGGCCACAATTTGCCAACACTCATGTGCGCTTTTTAACACGTGACCGGATTGTGTGTTAAAACACAGCAGTGTGGCCTAGCCCTTATTCTTTAGGTTACCTTGCATGTTGAATTCAGGTGGTTGTCACTAGAGATCCTACTGACACTGGGCTGACTGGAGCTCATTCCGGTGCCATATGTTATTCTTAGACTAACATTGGATGAACAGCAGGTTGTATATCCAAAGACACCGCATTCTATCTCTATGGCTTCTCTCCCTCCTCTAGAGTCTACATTGTGTAATATTAACCATAGAGCAGGGTGAAGAGGGAGAGAAAAATGACTGTAAGACTCATTAAAGTGAATGTTAACAAACCCCCCCTATTGGTTGGAGGTTATCTCTGCACAGCAGGATTTTCAGTTTTGCATATTGTTTTAAGTAAACACACAGGATAGAATGGATCATAACAGCAAGGAATATAGCGGATAATGTACCCCCTAATGTAAATTATAAGGCTATTAAAAGTCACAGAAGATTTGTGCTACAAAATAAAAGCATGAGTCCAACCCATACTTACCATAAACTCAACTGGTAAGACTGTCTACAAGGTGCCTACAAGCTCTTCTACAAGCTCACACATGTTCAAAGGAAGTGGGTGGCTCAGAGACCAGCTTTCAGTTATTGGCTGTGTATTCGGATTTTTCCTAACCTGACTCTGAAAAAGCTCATAAGCGCAGTAGAGAAGGCAGCTGGGGAGAAGAGAATCGGAAGGAATAAGTCCTTCAGGATAAAGGTAAGTATTATGGTGTCAAGGTTTGGAGGAATTAATCTTTATATGATTTCATTGGGGGGTGAACGTCCCCTTTAAAATATAAATTTTTTTTTATAGTTTGCAGTAGAAAGGTTCTGCGAATTCCATTTTCGGATTTTTGAAAACTTCTGAAAAACAGACTAATAGAAAAAAAAAACTAGCAATATTATGTTATAGTGAATGGCTCAGGGACCAGTAACTAAAACTTACTTAAAAGGCAGGTCCACCCCCCAAAAAAACTTTCATATTTTGTTAGCAACCCCCCAAATTCTCAACCTTGTAAGGTTTTTAATTTTCTAAGATGCTGCCAACAGTACTTACCACTTACCATCTTTCCCTCAGCGTGCTTCTGCTTGCTTCCATGCCTTTTCCATGCACAGAAGCAAGTAAAAGGGGCCGGACTGGAAGCATCTCCTTTGATTAGCTGAGACATTGCCCTTTAAAATAAAAAAACACTATCTTTCTTTACATTCTAACTATTTTTCAGGTTCTGCATATAATATTCAAGGGATCACAAATCTGAGGTTTTTTTTACTACATATATACATCATAGGAGTGGAGTAGCAATATGGGCTGGACCAGCAGCTGCGTCTGTGATTGGCTGAGTTAGCCTATCTCAGACACGGCTACCAGCAAATGAGAGCTGAGGGAACAAAGGTCGGTTAGGGCCAGGCCACACTAGCGCGTTTTTATGCAATTGTGCATGCGTTTTTCCAATCATTGTCATCGCAGAAACGCACCAAAAATGCGCATTTTCGGGGGGGGGGGTTGCGATCTGCCTTTTCCCCCGGAATCGCATGCGGTTTTATATTTTTAAAGAAAACCGCTTGCGCAAACGCATCAATTTGGCACACGAAATTGCATGCGACTCCGTGTGCGATTGAGTTTGTAGCGCAGTGTGGCCGTGCCCCTCATCTGTTTCTGTGCACTTTTTTAACTTAATACCCTAGTGTTTAAGGTTGCAGGGGGGTCCTCTACACTACAGAAAAGATGATTACTTTTTAAAAATTACTGCAGAGACGATGGATCCAGATGGGGGGGAGGGAGAGCTCAGTGCATGCCAGAGTCCTCCAGGAGGTCAGGAAAGAGGCAGATACCAGATGACACACAGAGAGGCTCCTACTCTTCAGTTACCTGGACTTTCAGAAGGCACTGCAGGGCAACCATACACTGCACAGTGGGGCAAATTTTAGTTTTAGGGGTGGATATGTCCTTTAACAGCCCAAAATATCTGCTCATGTATAACAGAGGAGTTTGTTGATAAATCTCATTTGGAGCAATTGCTTACTGTTTCTTATCTTGTAATAACAGATTAACAGCAATGTAAATTTTATTTTTTTATGGCTAGGCCACACTGACACTTTTTATCACACAGTAACAATTGTGATCCATTAACGTGTGAGACGGCCACATTGCTTGCGCTGCAATCTGTTTTTATCACCATTTTTTGCGGATTGCAGTGCAAACTGCTGATATAACACACGTGAAACGCAGGCACACTTTTTCCACATGTTGCTGTCCAGTATAGTTTGGCCTCTGCCTTACCCATCTTGGTGGTTGTGAAGGTTAATCTAGTCTAGGTGATACAATCACTGCCCAAACAGGAGTCCCCAAAGCGCACACCGGTTCTCTGAATCAAGTCCTCAGGCAATAAAAAGCAGGATCTTTTATTTAACAAAGTTCAATATAAACAACAAGCATTCCCGCCTTACGCATTTTGAGCCGTGTGCGTCCCCACAGTCCCACCTCTTATAGGAGTGACCTATCAGTTAAGAGGAGGTTGTTTTTGTGGCCTGCATACACAGAAATTTCTCCTAACCTGCCATGTTTACCTGTATCTTTAGGTACTTATGGGGCAGTGTCATGCAGCACAAAAAGTTTCTGATTTGGGAATACAAATGGGAAAACTTTAATGAAATACCTTTATGTATGCAACCTTCAGCAATAACCTTTTTTTGCAATAAGAACACTTTTTTTTAAATTTGATATAAGTCTCAATATAATCAGGGAGATGCAATATAAGTCATTGTAGTAAAAGTATGTGTAAAACGCACCCAACATGATGTACTATCAGGTAAGCTCTTTGTAGGGCCTGCCAAAAATTTTTTCGTACTTTAGGCAGGGAACCTGATGCAAAACACATTAAGGTAGAGGCCACACTACAACATGCAGTTGTCTGCTTGCCTGTTGCAATTTCGGCAATGTTACAATGTGCACTATCCAGTAGCATAAAACATGTGTAATCCATCTGGTCTTAAAGGGGAACTGTGGTCCAAAAATGACTTTAGGTAAATTGAGGTAACTTGATAGGAATTGCTCCCCTGAGAATTTTTGCAATTTATTTCCATTGTTTATTTTGCATAGTTATATATATATATATATATTTACATTTTTGTGTGTGATATGGCAGCAGCATCACCAGGTCCCCTGCACTTCCTGCTTTGAAACTGTCAGTCAATCTGTCCTGTCTCCTCCTCCCCTTTGCAGCCCCCCTGGTACCCATGGTCCCTCCAGTTGCAGGCCCCCCATGGCCAGTTATCTTACAGCCCCATGTGGCCCCACCCACTCATGGGTGCCGTGGCCCCACCCAATCTCAGGTGCCGTGGGTTAGTCAGCACCCCCCCCCCCCCCCGTCAGGACTTCACACAGCAGAGAGGGACTTCCTGTCTCCCTTACACACTGAGGGAGTCTGAGGCTGTGTTTGCCGGCGGCACTGTGCAGGAGAAGCCTTAGGAATGTCACAAAAATACAGACATGCCATTATGCTTAACTGACCGTGATGTACTAAATCTCAGTGTTTGTACATTGCAGGATCTCGGCCAGGTAAGTAGCAGGGACAAGTTACTACGTTCCTACCAATGTTCTTTCAAAAAACAGAATAAAAGACTAGGCTAAGGGTGACTGTTTGTTCTCATGATTTGTCCAAGGAGAAACTGTATTTTATAAGAACAGCAGGAAACAATACACAGTATTCCACCAGGATATTATTGTTACATAACCTTGCAAAATGCCAACTTAAAAAATGGCTGTTTACTTAGGGTTGCCAACTCTTCCCTTGCTTGTGCAAGGGAAATGCAATGTAATCTTCACGATGGCAGAGTACTAGTTGATGAGGCAGTCTGCTAATACTGACCAGCATGCTGATTTTGCATATGCTCAGTTTAATAGGGATGAGGTGACAGCCATATTGTTATGGTATTTAAAGGTAATTTGTGGCCCATGACCTAACCAACGGGAAGACACGTTCTATCCAATGGGAAAAATCTGTTTTTTGCAGATCTCAGACAATGGTTGTCTTCATTTTGTTTAACTGGAAGTTCATTCTAACCATGTTATGTTCCAGTGCAACCTGTTAAATACAACCCCGTGTGATCAATGTATACACCTGTGATTCAGAGGTTCTGTCAATCATTATACAGCTGTAGTTTTCTCCACACTTAAGGGCTAGGCCACACTTGCGTGATTTTTGTGCTTTTTTTCTAACATGGGAATCGCAGCAATGCGTTTTCGGGTGCTATGCGTTTGCGATACACAATCGCATGCGATCATTTTTATGCGCAATCAAATACGATTTCGTATCTCAAAAGGAGAAATCGCATGTGCAAACACACAGGAATCGCACGCGACTGCGTGTGCGATGCAGTGTGGCCGTGCCCTTATTTAGTTATTTATATCTCAAAGCTTTTTATCAGCAGGTGACAATCACATTGCTGGTTTAATGAGATCAAAAGGGGTAAATTTGAATTTTGTTATAACAAGTTCAGACAACCTACCTTGCTGCCTTATACTTCTCAAAGTAAGAGAGCTTGGAAATGGTATGGCTCCTTTCTTGGGACAGCAGCAGAGAACCTGCTCTGCACATGTTCCAACTCCTCCTGACCTACCCAAACAGATTTAAAAGTATAATGCATCAATCCAGGGTGCTAGGGTGCTGTAATCTATAGATTTGCCTATCAAAATAAGAAAATGATTTGAAGGAGCTGCTGACATCACTACAGCTCATTCTCAAGGAGATCAGCAACAAATCCAGGCTCCCTATTTGCCCCCCCTCTCAAATCATTGCTGGCTAACTGAAATGGTAACAAGAAGGCTAGATCAGCATTTCTGAACCAATGGTGCGGGGAACCCTAGGTTGCATGGGGGTCCTAAATAGATTGTGACAAACTGTATGGCTCCACCACTGTGATTACAAATATCTTTTTCTATATATTTATCATTGTTCTGTATTTGTATGAATTGTGTGTTTGGTGTATTGATGTCTGAGAGATAAATAAAGTAATAATGTTTTTATATAAGGGTTCCCTGAGATACAGTGTTAACTTTTTTTTCAAGGTACCACAAGGATAAAAAGGTTGAGAAAATACTGGTATAGACCCATCCCCTGTGAGAATGTGAGTGCATTTTTTTAAATAGAGATATATATATATCATTTATATTTGTACAAATTACGTATTTTGATGGTTTGATGACCAGAAAAGAAAAAGATAAATACATAATCATGATTTTATGTAGAGGTTCCCAGAGACAAGAAAAGTGTTTCAAGGGTTCCCCACAGATAAAAAGGTTGAGGAACACTGGGCTAGATGCATGAATTACCCACTGGATGAAAAATTAAAAAAGTTTTAGTGATTTCAGAAGCTACTTGTAGATTTTTTTTATTTCTCCTTTAAACCATCAGCCTAAAAAGTAGCTAAGGAATCACACAGAAGCAGTTAGAGTTAATTATCTCAGAAGTGAAAACTTGATGCCTTCGTTTTTATCATATAAGGTTATTGCCTCACTTTTTTAATACAAAAAACACAGACAACCATTTCACATTTTCTGTTTTTCTTTATTTCCACCTGTTTGGCCTTTAATGGGACATGATATGGAAAAACAAAGGAAAGTTTTAAGATGCAGCCCCCAGACAAATTAGAGCCTTTTCCGAGATCAGTATGTGGACCAAGAGCTTCCATTGACTATCCAAAAAGGATAATTCAGTACATTGAGCATCTAAGTACTTTGAGATACTTATATAAGCTACATTGTGTGAAGAATGGGCAAAGTATTTTAGGAACTGGTCCTATGTCAAAATGGGAAAGATTTTACAAGCAAAAAAGGCTGGGGTGTGTCTCCTTGCTATAGATAGATATCAATGCAAAGGTGGGAGCCAACTAACACTTCAATAAGAACCTGCTCATACTGTGCAAGCGATGGAAATGTAACATATGTACACTCAAACTCATTTAAAAAGGAAAAACACAGCCACAGCAATCAGGCTGCCTAGAAAACAAAACCTGTTCACTTTCTAGGACTCCATTTCAAGTATTACAATGAGAACAAGTGTTTCCATCCCAATAATTCAATACTCCTGCTTCAGATTTCCTTTTTGTTTTATAGTAATCAAATCGTGGTCCACACACTATTCCCATACAGACTAAGACACATATATACCCTTAAGTTCCACATCATTCCCTCATTTGGAACTATTAAATTAGCAGCAGGCAGGTTTTAGTGTGGTCTCTTCCAGCGTCGCTTTATGGGCACTGCAAATTAAAAGGTATCGAGACATTAGGAAAGATCCCAGGAATTATTAGTGCTGTGGGTCAAAAATATACTGCAAGTATTCTCCACTCCATTACTATTACCAAGTAAAAATGTCCCTGGCCACCAAAGTGGTATAAGTGCTTTTAAGCATGTGCGTACTTGACAACGGCCTTGGTGACTGGACCCTTTATGTCTTAGGACAAACTACCAATATGCTTTGGTAAGGACACGGCAAATGGGAGAACTAATTTCCCCGATTGCAGACATTTTAAAATTTGCATTAAGGATACAAAGGAATACAGCACAGAGATACAGTAACCTCCAAACAAAGTTAAATGTCAATGTTTCAAACCACCCTTTTCATTGCTGAGAATGTGCTCATGGTAGCAATATCTCCCATCACTGAAAAACAACAGAAAACCAGCACATTCCCATTTATGAATGACATCGATGTAACACTACCTTATGGACCAAAGCTTAACCCCTCCACCCTCTTTTAGCAATATGTCTGCACAGACCCTTCAGTTTGTATATTCTAGCCTACATTTGAAAAATGTAACAAAAGCTTTGGGAAGTTGGTAAAGCGCTAAAATTTGTGAAATTGTGAGTTAAAAGAACATGAATTTACAAAAGGTAGATTACAGAGAATGAGTTTCTTTTCTTTGTGCTGCACTGGGATACCTTAAGAGATCTCACCCAATGCTAAGAACAAATAAAACCAAAATGCAGGCTTGAACAGGTTTAACAATGTCTGGAGGATCTATAGCATGTGCCTTGAGAGCAGCCATCAGTGCCCTGTCCTTCTTTCCTCCTGGTGTTTAGTAATGATATACTTGAAGAACTCGTATACAGACCATGCAATGGCTGTGGAGGGCATCTGGTAGATCACCCTGGCCTGAACCCCTCGGAAATATGCAGTAAGCCCACCTACTCGATACACCGTCCTAAAGGCATTAGACATTCCTGTGATATGTCCACTTATGTTAGAAGAATGCATGGCTACAGATTCCTGTGTGTTGAGCAAGGTCTTGCAAACATCCAGTGGTGTAGTGACAGCAGCAGCCACTGCTCCTGCACAGGCCCCAGAAACCATGTGAGAGGTTGGATTGTATTGTCTGTGTGGATTTAGGTGCTCTTGGAGGAACTCATAGGTCATGAAGTGAATAGCCTGGAACGGGATATTCATGGTCAGTTGAGTTGTGTAGCTTCTGTAAAAGGCGCCAGCACCCTCTGTTCGCCATACCACCCTCATACAGTCTGTCACTTTGCGGTAGGGGGAATTGAACATCTGCATCCTCTGCTTTATCACTGATAAAGAGCATTTTGTTGTGGAGGGGGGGGGGGGGAAGTATAGTCCATGATTTGCCAGAGGGAAAAAAAAAAAAAAGAAAAACACTCAATATATTAAAGGAAACAAATTTACTTAAAATGGTCAAAGCTTTAACAGGTATTATACAGATCATGGGCAATCTAAAAACAAACCACTACCAATACAATAGGCAAATACAAAATAACCGCAGTTTTGTGACCATATTCCAAATACTAAAAAGTTATAATTTACATGCAGTAGGATAGTACTTACCAACAAACCAAAGAAATCTGCTGTTTGCACTGCTATCTACCCGATTTGAGGGGTGAGATTTGGAGTAGGTGGTGCTGTACTTTAAACCTGTTATCAAACAGACTCCTGCTTCCACCACCACACCAAGGGAAAATGCGTCTTTACCGGTAAATTAAAACCACATTGGTAAAAAAAATTTGGGGGAATATAGCAATATTTTACATTGAGGTGGTAAATTAATGATGCAGATGCAAAATTACCGATCCTAACCATGTCGGTAATGTAAAACCTCTTTTTTTTTTTTACTGGTCTACTATTGATTGCTGCAAATCTATAGAATAAGCAAACTTGAACCTCTTATTAAAGGGCATGTCCAGCCAAGAAATTACATTTTATCTACAGATGTACCCCCCCCCCCATATTGGTTTTATTTAGCCAAAGATGCCCCTGAAGATATTTAGAAGACCCAGTTCCTCATGACTCTGTTGCTCTTCACCGATCTGATTTCTGGTTGCGACCGTCAAGCGCCTCACTACTGCTGTGTGTGCTTGAAACCAGCTTGCAACAGCAGCTGGAGGCGGCACTCAGGTGGCCAGGGACATAGAAGTACCTTCAGGGAAGGAAAAATGGGGTTTGGGGGTGCTGCACTCATTAAAAGCCATAAAATGAAATTTTACCTACAGGTGCAATATAAAAACAGCTGTTGGTGCATGCTCTGGGAAGAAGATTGTGCCCCCCTTCCCATCACATGCCCAGTAGTTAAATTTGTAAATATCAGATTCATTTCTCCCACAATTTTACTAAATCAGATTTAAAATAAATATCTTTACTCAAACAATATATCTAAGGAACACTTCCATGGTTCATGGCTTGCTTACCTTCAGCAGGATTCATTGCTGCATCGTGAAGTAGTGTTGCAACACACCCAGCTGTTCCTGAAAGAGAGAAACTGTCACGAACGAAGAACTAAGGGCACTTTATATTCTCAGATCAGTCTTCTTTGATGTAGAATATAAACCTGCAAACAGGCTACATTCTAATTCTAAATCTAAGTGCATCTATGTTCCTACTAAATATTATGCGTGTATTTTAACTATACCCAGAGTGCACAGCAATCCAGCATTCTATATCACAGCCTTATTCTTCACTAAGGTATACAGCACTGAAACTCCTTAAGTGGCTGGGCAGCTCCTGAACTGGATTCACAGATTAAAGCTACTGCAAAAAAAGAAAAAGCTATGTGCAATAAACTAGAGGACTCACTACGGAGCAGTGCTGACAAAGCCACTACCGTAATTTTTAACGCAGAACTGCAAATAAAATTCAACACCATTAATGGAAACACCTCCTCTCTATGGTAAAGGGCAACTATATATCAACCAGTGTTCTCCCCAGAGTTTTCTTTCCAGTTGGATGTCATGAAAAAGTAGCCGGTGGGGAAATTTGGTGGTAGTGAAAATTAAACGTTCACTATTTACACTAATTATTTATTTTCCAATGCTTTATATAACTACATTGAATCCATTACAGCCTGACTCGTATTCTAATGGATATTCTAATCAGCCTTGTATCATGCTCATTTTATAGGTCAGGGATGTCTAACTTTCAGCCCTCTAGATAGAAATATAACTACCAGTATTCCTGGGTTACATAATGCAGGGGGTTGTAAAACATAAAAGGCTGCAGGTTCGACATCCCCGATAAAGGTGTTTGGTTCTAATGGAACCCATAGTAATCAAAACAGGACAGCACTTGTAATTGTTCTAAAAATTGGAAGTTAAGGGTACTTAAGCCATTTATTCAAAGCACATAGCACCGCTACAACATTTCGGCAAGGTTCATCCTCCCTTCATCAGGTATTAAAAGGTTGTAGTGGTGCTGTGTGCAAAAATGGGTTAAGTTAAATTCCAATTTTTGGAATAATTTCAAGCGCTGTCCTGCTTTGTTTCCTATGTATATGTGGTAAGACACGACCGGAGCCTCTTTTTGCAGATTGTGTGATCTCAGCTGGAGTTAGTTAACACATGCTTATTTAATCTCACAATTGTAAGAAAGGGGTCTTGATCAGGCAGTTTTGGCTGTAGTTTTGTTTGGCCTTGGTGCTGGGCACACACCTATTAATCCTACATCTAAAATCTTTAGTAAATTACAACAGAATTCTCTCCAGCCCGGTGGCATGAAAAACTAAAAGACGCTAGGGAGAACACTGCCTCAACCCTACTCTCCTCTATAAAATAAGGGATGGTAGAAATGACCATTCCTCCCATCCATTTTGCTTTACATAATATGATATTAACCCTGTACATTCCCCTGTATGATTGCCCTAAGACAGCAAACCAGTCTAATGCGACGGGGGACATTTGTCTGTAGGAAAAAGCAGACAGGATATGGAGCCATTGCAATGCAGAGGAATGTTTGGAGTGATAGCTTTTTAAAAAGGGAATCTGTGATAGCAATTCCTACCCTCCCTTATTTTATAGAAATTAAAGGGTGATTTTATGGGTGTAGTACCACTTTAATACAATCTTACAAGTAGTACCTAAAATTAAGTTGTTAAAATAGAATATTATATTGCTCAGTATCGCATGAGCCAGCCTATTACCATTACCACAAATTGGGGAAAACTGCATGGTCTGCATACCTCTCACCGTTCCCCTATAAAAACATTTGTTGCCAAATGTGGAGAGGTCTGAAATAAATTATACTTTAATGGGACTAAAGTTATTAGCCAAATATGAAATAATGCAAAAAAAAATAAAAAATTAGCCTTGAATCATGAATATAATTTCTTCTCTTAAAGAAAATTTACTTCAATCAAATTATAAATATGCTTCCTTGCCTGCTTATAGTTACCGGTAACCAATACTGGCTGGTCTGTAACAATCTTACATATAGAGACGGCAGTGCCTTCTTAAAACCAGGAAAGAAAAATGCGAGAAATATCCCAGCAGATCTAAATCAAGTATACAGAGATACAGAGTTCCCGTTCAGTCTATATTCCACATTTGTGAACTAGTGAAAGGGATCAGGGTGCTTAGCATGCCTGTAGGTACTGGATATGCAGAGGGACAATTGCAATTTTTTTTTTTACATATTTATCTAGTTAAAAATAAATTTGTATAGTCTCAGGGGAAAAACGGTTTCAAAAGGTATGCATAAAATAAATACTGGTAGTTTTCTATCCTCCCATTTAACAAAACTGAATCTGGGAATTCCCCTATGAGTAATATCATTGCTGCCAAAAGACACTTTCATATCAAGATATCAATGCCCCTTAAAAGTGCCTGTAGTGGTAAATTACCGTTATCAACTGTAGAATGATCCAGATCAAACATAACAGTGCAATATGCAACCGTAAGAGTACCGACTACAAGGGACCTAATTTAACCCAGTAACACATATTCCAAACTAATTGATTTTAACCACAAAGGCCCAGAACCTAAACAACACTTGTCTTATGCTAAATTCAGGTTTTCAATTTTATGAGTAACTACAAATTGTAGCCAAGGCTAAAACCTATTAGAATTAGTAAATACTATGACCCTATTCTATGCTTTGCTCTTGTTTACATTTAATGTAAAATAGAAAATGTAATTAAGTGAAGCAGATTCAAGAGAAGAGGTCCTGGAATTGACAATGAGAGAAATCACTCAGCACAGTAGACACTGCTTCCATATCAGTGGCCCTCCTGTTATGATCTCCAAAGGTCCAATTGCTGGCATGGAGCTGGGTGCAATAAAGCAGGCTGAACAGATCAGATTAAAAACAGGAAGACGATGGTAAATAAAAAAACAAGTCTGTGGTGAACAGTTTTGTCTCTATGCAACATCAATGGCCCTGCAGTAAAAGTGTCTAATTGCACGCCCTGAGCCTCTTCCAGTCCATCAGTTTGCTATTAACTTTGCTATCAGTTTTGTCACATGTGGCTCCTGTGATCACTGTTCAGCAGCAAGGGAATTTGCTTTGGAAAAAAAACAACAGGTGTAAATGCTGAAATACTGGAATGGATTTAGCTTTAACAATGTCACTGGTAACGATGCAAACTTGGTGCAAGCATCCTTGGATAACAAGGCTTCTACAGCTCACTTCTCCCTTCAGCAGTCTCATGATTGCCACCGCCTCAAGAAAGAACATAAACCCTTTAAGATATTTAGATTCAGGGTTCCAAAAAAGTCCAAATATAAAGAAAAAAAAGCAGAATGTTAGTAAACCAAAATAAAAGGTGTACTTGCGTGTATTCGTGTTACTATCAATGTCAAACAAGTATACCATGATCATCTATGGTGTAAAATGTGAAAACAGTTAACAGCTTGAGCCCACATAACGTGTGAACTGCTTTCTGTGCCAGACACAAAACTGTTCTAGAGATACCAGAAGACAGTTTTGCACACAAAACAGCTACAATTGCAGTAGAGGAGGGGTATTGTACTGTGTGGGTAAATTGAAATAAAAACAAACAATTTTAACAGTATTTGCAGTGAAAATAAAATTATGTATTGTCAATACAAATTTTGCCAGCCTTTGGCTCAAAATAGTGTGTTTACTGTATGTACTGTAATGTGCCAGGTTGTTCAAAGCACTCGAAAGCCTTGATCCCACATCCTTGCAACTTAGGGTTAATCATCTTACAAAAAAAAATGACGAGCATTAGTTAGGCGGGATAGGAATCATTAATACCATTTGCAATATGGCTATTGCCCCCAGGGCGGATAACGTCACTCAATGTCTTTTTTAATTTTTCATAGCAAGCAAAATACAGGGCGTGTGCAGGGCCAGCGCCTGTTGCTGTAACATTCATTCCTCGTAATGGCCTCCAGAAGCCTTCAGTTCTAATTATTTTAAACAGGGCATCCATCACGTTTCGGTATCGGGCAGCTGGATCCGGTTGAAGACTTTGCATTCGGGTCTAAAATGGGAGAAAAATGGTTATTAGGAGAGAATAATTGTTACGTACACAAATATCCAGCGGTGTAAAGAGAAAACTATTTTCATTCTACAGGCAATACGGTCACTACCAGATTTATAATAATATAACCCCCCAAAATGTTGGGACACTCTAAAATCACAATTAAAAACAATTCGGTTGAATCTTAATTTAACAGGGAAAAGGACAAAAGAAAAGATTTTCAGTGTTTTTGCTGACAAACTAAATTCGATTTGTTAAACAAATTGACACCTATGGAAATGGGGGTTGTAATTATATTTATCCCAGGTTCCAATCAGAATGCTACATGGGCACAGGTCTTTAAGCTGTGGCCACACTATAATGGATGGTAACATGCATGAAAAGTGCAGTCAAAAGCACATGAGAAATACGCCAGGTGCGTTGATATAAATGAAGTTGTTATGGTACAGACGCAGAGATGCGCACCCGACGCCCAAGTTCACAATGAATGTCTGTCCCGACACCTGAGTAAAGGGGCCCATACACGATGCAATGTAATTGGTAGATGAACTACCGACTGGATTTAAATTGAAAACGACCGTCGTACAATCAGACATGAACAAACAAGATAAAATTGTTGCCACTGCTGTGTACAATCTGGCATTAATAGGCAGATATGATTGTGTAAGATGTAAATTGTTGCAACCAGGATCGAGTTGGAAGACGTTTCGTTTGTAGCAGATAAAAATTTTCCATCCTGACCGATTGCCTTCACATTCAATCAGATCTTCTTAATTTAATTGCACCAGACTTTATCTATACCATTAAGGAAACAACTTATGTACAATTGTGGAGTTTTTATGACAATCGTACAAGAGTGCATCGTGTATGGGCCCCATTAGTGACAAATGACCAACAATTCCTTTGTGTATTGGCGGATGGTCAGATTCTAAATGCCCAACCAAACGCCCATATACAAATTAACTTTTGGACGAAACGGCTGTACCCAGCGTCTGTACCTACCTGTACTTTTGGGCCCTCATATATTGATGTCCCTAGATTGCATGCAGATTGTAAAGTGTGTGAGCAACTTTATTAAGAGCCAATCTGACAAGTGTTTGTGATTCATTGACTACATCACACAATCAATACTGGTGGCAAGAAGCCTCGTGTAGAACTAGGACCATGAGCAGTGTATGCGGGGGATGATGGGACAGACACGTGGGGCCCGCCCCTCGCACTGACCACGTGGTCTCCGCTCCTCGCGCTCTCACCTTGACACAGTCAACAGGGTACATGAGGCAATGCTCCATGACTCCGGCCACGGCTCCCGCTAACATGTGGGTGATCACGGCCGAACCCTCCGGCAGCGCCTCGTATTCAGGTTCATCCTTCGTAGACGGTTCTCTCACACGGCTGCTGGCGGTCTCGAAACTTGACAACGTCCCCCCTGAACCGCCTTCGGCCTCAAGCGCCGCGGGCCCGGACCAGCTTCGCCGGACCCAGTCCCCCAATAGACGCCCCGGGTCCCCAGCAGCGGCGGCCCGCTCTTTAAGTACAGCCTCCAGCTCCATGGTACAGCGCCCAGGCTGCTCGCTGCCGACAAAGCGGGGACCCGAACGCCGCTGCCGGATTCTAGGAGGACCCGACACCGCCGTGGTGGCGCAACCTCGGGTCCCAACGGCACGCCCATCCACCCTTCCATCACATTAGGACAGTTGCATAATCGCGTTGTCGATTGGCTGTTGACGACGCCAGTCATAATCCTAGATTCGAGATTGGTGGACTGTCGCTCCTTTCGCGCGCTCGTTGTTTGTAGCGCGACTATTGGCTCTTAGGAAGTGGGCTGGTGGAGTCCTGTTCTGACTGTCTAAACAAGGCCCCTCCCTCTTCGTTTCATAACTAATGCTTGTCACGTGGGGAGAGTAGGAGTCGGTAGTGGACTTGGTGGGTGGGAAGGGTCAGTCCTACAAGGTCATCGGAGTCATGAGTGCTATTAACCATTGAATCAAGTGTTTGTGGACATTATAGGGCCCGTACACACACCATTCATGATCAATGTTGGTTCGATAGGATGATCCAGTGGTGTAACTTGGAATCATTGGGCCCACCTGCAAAAATATGATGGGGTCCCTATCCATGCTTCATCCACCGTGGTTTTCTGGGAAGAGTCTATATTTGTCATAGGATAGATCAGAAGATGGTTTTGCAGTAATTTTGGTGCCCCCTCCATTAAGAACAATACAAAGTAGATCATCAATTCAGGTTCTGTCTCTTTCCCTGGATAAAATAAAAAAATAAGGGGGATATTTCCTGTACCTCTAGCCCTTTGCCTTGGGCCTGAACAACTGAACTTGTCTGGGCTTTGCAACACAGAGAAAGAAAAGTCTGCCAATGTTACCTCCTTCCTTTACGTAGGGCTTTATTAGATGGCCACAGCTTTCTGCAGAACTCATATTCATAGGAAAGCTACATTTTGACATTGATATAAGCCTCTAGTTCTCTTTTATTTAATATAAGAAATACTGGTGTTGCATTATGTATTGGGTTGATTTTAACCTATTCAGAGTGAGATAATTGTCTCAGGCGGTGCCTCTGGGGTTAAGGGAAAGGTAGCTAAAAAGGGAAAAATGGTAGGAGGGCCCACCACAATTAGCTGTTTTTTAAACAGCTGATCGAGCATTAGAAGGAAACATACGTGTGATCAGCGTTTGAAAGACCGGAACCGAACCGGACGTTTGGTTCCAGTCTTTTAAACAGCTGATCGTGCATACGTTTCCTTCATAGCGCAATCAGCAGTTTAAAAACAGCTGATCAGGGAGGTGGGGTTGGTCAGGGTCCGGCTTCCAATCTCATGGTGGGGCCCCTGCAGTTACGCCCCTGTTGCCAATGGAGAAAAAACCCTTCATGTAAAATGCCTTCAGGAAAGTGGTTTTTCTGATTGGATTTTGACTTTGAAAATGGGCATCGATACCCTTATTCCAACTTCGTAATCATTCCTAAAGATAATCATCAGATCATCTTTGGGAATGATAAAAAAAATTAATGTGGAACACATTTACAAAATGAGTTTCACTATAATAGTGTGATATACACATTATTTTTTACAATAAAATTATGAAAACAGTCCTTTTCCAATCTGCACATAAACTGCCCACGCTGTGTGGGGCACTTATAGTTTATCTGTGTGTGGGCCATTTCTATTACAATTTTCTTCTTTACTTTCCCCATTAACCACCTGTGTCTCTTTCCTAGTTACTCAACTGTTCTTTGACTGTTATCCGCCAGCTTCCCAGTTATCTGCTTTCTATCGGCATATCTATCAATGGGATTATCTATATATTCTCTATCTATGGTATTATTTATCTATTATCTATCAATTGTATTATCTATCGTATATTCTATCATATTGTCTATTGATCTAGCTATTTCTCTATGGTATTATCTGTATCTATCTAGCTATATCTATCTATCTCAAATCTATTTGCCTACCTGTGCCCAAACCCCTTTGTAAAGCTTGAGTTAACCAAGTGTTTAGCCATGGCCACAACCGGAAACCATGCCCACAACCAGAAGCCATGCCCACATCACTGTGGCGGCATTTACTACAGATCGGAAGCGGCTTTTTACAAAGTTTGACTCAAGTGCCAAAACCCAAGAAGTGCCCCTGAACTTATTCTTACTGGTAGACTTGCTTTGGGATATTGAAATTTGATTTTGGGCATGCCCGTTTTCCAATAATTCCAATGATTATCAGTGGGATTGAGATTAAAGCTTTGCCTGGGTAACTGTTTTAGCCTCTCTGTGTTACTTTTGTCCTCGTTGTTGGGATTATTGACCTGTCGAAATATAAACTTTACTCAAGATTCATTTTTTAACAGACTGAACAAGATAGGTTGCAGTATTTACACAATGATAGTGCAAAGCCCTGTGTGAGTCCTTCTCTTTAACCAGGATAAGGGATCAAAGTCATTGAAACAAACACTTTGGGCTAGGCGCATGCGTTTTCGCTCGCGTTTACACCTGTGATTTTCACTAATAAGGAAATCACAGGAACGTGAAGATTCCTGCGATTTCCTATGCATATGCGATTGCGCATCCATTCGCGTTTTGCGTTCAAGCATTTTGTGCAATCGCATGCGGTTACGCTATAACGCTCATGATTTTGTGCGTTGTAGTGTGTCCTTAGGTTGTGGCCACACTGTAATGGACGGTAATGCGTGCAATGCAGCTTCCTGAAATAGTCGGCTATTGGAGCACATGCAGTTGGCAAAAATTTAGTGATTGCAGCGCAGACAATGTGGCAAAATGCATAAGCGCATAAGAAATACGCTAGTGTGATCTAGCCAGAATTGTTCTAATTCAAATATGAATTATGCTATTCGAGAACTGGTTTCATGAAGTTTGCTGTTTGAAGCTAACCATGGGCGTAACTAGAGATCACTGGGCCCCCAAGCCTAACTATAATTGTTCTTTCCTCCCTGCTTCATCTACAGTTTGGGTGGGGACCGTGGGGGTTAAATGTCTGGGAGGACAAGTAAGGAGTTGGGTGTGGTCACAGGGACTGCTCCTGTGTTTTATTTTGGCTTTGGTCTGCATTCCTGGCTCTTATTACTTACACTTCCGTCTTCCCTTGGACCCCTACTTGTGTCTAGCTGCTCTGAGCAACCACCATTGCTGTGTTGCCTATTACTTACTGCAGGGCTGGTTCTAGACCCCTTGGTGACCTAAGTCTTTGCGTAGGTTGGAAAACTCAGCCAAAATAATTCTATTGTATACAAAAAGAAACGCTACAGGAAACTATATATGTAACAGCTTGTTGCCATGAGGGTGGGTACACAGATTAGCAATAAAGGGTTGATTCTGTCTGTACTGAAGGGATTGGCTTTTTATCGGTAAAGTGAGTGGCTCGGAAATGCCTGAAAATTTCCCTCAGCAGCAGTCATCTCCCTGTAATTAAAGTATTGGGAGTGGACCGTGGCTGAGGGAAATGTGCAGGCCCAAATGGGACTGTGAGTAGCATGATCTTTAGAGGATATTTACACTGAAATAGTAACCTAAAGTTATTAGATAGCTGGGTCTGTAAGCTGTACATGTGTAGGTTTTTTGTTCTATTCCCTTCCCATCCCCTACCTCAGTGTTCTTTTTTGCCTGGCTTCCTCCTGCATGGTAAGGTTGCTCCTAGGCCCATCCCCATAAGATCTGTCTTGCCCTTCCCAACAGGTAGGTCCAGGGATCTATCTGCCGTTTGTTGTGTGTGTTCGCACGCCCCCGCGCGCTAGGTTACACCCGGGGCTGAAGGCACACAAAGATTGTCACTGCGCTTTTCATATAATGCAGCCAAATGTCGCACCATCTGCGGTGACATCATCATCACATGCCTACAGATCCGGGCGAATGCACAGTGATGTCACTGGACACGCGCGAGTTGTGCGTGCAATGACGTCACCGAGCATGCGCAAAAAAACAGCAGCTAGATCCTTGGACCTACCTGTTGGGAAGGGCAAGCCAGATCTCATGGGGGCAGGCCTAGGAGCAACCTTACTATGGAGGAGGAAGCCAGACAGAAAAGAACACTGGTTACGATTTCAGTATACATATCCTTTAAAAAATGACAGAATTTTGCACATAATATCAAAAGCATATAAATTTAAATTAAAGCGTGGGTAGAGAGTAGGGTTGCCACCTTTTCCTTTACCACACATGAAATCTACATAGTAATATATAGTAATTGCGGTTGAATAAAGACATACGTCCATCAAGTCCAACCTTTTCACCCTCATTTTTAACCCTACCTACAGTTAATCCAGTTCACAAAAGTCTGGTTAGTGTTTCCATAAGAAGCGTAATGCAGGCTGCATTGATTTTAGTCTAGCCATACAGCCCGCAATGCGATGGTACTTACCCCTGTAGAATATAGATCGCGAGACGATCGCACAGTAAAAAGCAAACACTAGTGTTGGTCAATTTTCGGAGCGCCTGCGATCACCATTTTTTTTTAATTGTATGCACTCTGAAAGAGAAATATTGTGCAGATTTTAGCGTGAATGTATGGTAACATGGGGGAAACTTTTCCCACGCATTATCGTCAGGCGTACTGTAGCCTCAGCCTAAAGGACAATTATACTTACCGGCCCTGATTTTATTCTCATCTAACTATGTTAAGTACCCAGGGTGAGGAACTGCACTGCTAAGCCTTCACCCCCGGGTACACTTTTTGTATCTCCAGTAAGGGCACGGTCACACTGCATCGCAAACGGAATCGCACACAAAATCGCACCCAATTGAGTGTGTGATTCCGGTGCAATCTAGGTGCGCTTGCGATTTCGCCTTTTGAGATATGACTTCGCATGGGACTGCACATAAAAATGCGGATTGCAACGCACCCAAAATCGCACAATTTCGGTGCGTTGCCTCGGTTTTCATATAGTTGAAAAATTGCAATAGCACAAAAATCACACAAGTGTGGCCTAGCCCTAATTCTTACTGAAATAATCCCTTGCGTCTCTGGTTTATTTCCACATTTACAGGCTGTCCGCGATCCAGCCAATGGAAATGCAGAAATAGACCTTTGATCCTGTCACTGACAGTTTGGGATGCCGTAGTGACAAAAGAATCTTTAGGCAAGTATTGCTGGAGATAGAAAGTGTACCTAGGGGTGAGAACTTATCGATTCAGGTCCTCAGGTCAAAGATGCTCCGATTTCTACTGAGCAACTGAATCAACCCAGGTGCTGGGATGATTCAGTTGGGATGAAAAAATACTGCTCACATAAGATTTTCACCAGATCGGGGGTCGGTCGGGGCTCACAGGTCTGGTGAAAATATTTAGGTGTGTACAAAACCTTTAGACTTAAAGACAAACACAAATCTGTCAATTTTCAATATAGCTTTAACACAATTTCCAAGTGCTGATTTTGTAGTGATGAGGTTCCAAGGCATCAATTAGTACAGGGTGCAAGCTGGGGATTTAATGAATTTGAATGTGTTGATTCAGTGCTGCTAAGAGGAGACACAAATTTTTTTTTAAATCTCCTCCTATTGGAGGTGTTTTTTTATTGGTACAGTAAAGCATAGTTACAGATCTTTGAAAATAGACATGGTGAAAAAAGGTATTGTACATTTGGTATATTCAGCGTTCAACTATTATGAGTAGGTAATATACAATTGATATAGACATTGTGGATTTTTACTGTATGTCTGCTTTAGTACATTTTAATAAACATTGAACATTGCTAATTAAATCATATCAATAAAACTAAAGAACCCCGTTTTGCCTTGTGATGCCTTTTCCATTTCTTTTGGTAGACTTAATGAATAGACTCCTAACCTTCATTACTACGTCTAGTTGTACGCTTAAACGTTTTATTCATTGCATGTGTGGGGGGAGGACTCCCATCTGGACCATATTTTTTCATATTTGACGGGGCAGCCTCGGTGGGTGTAAATAAGTTTTTTGAGAGGGAGAGTTGTGTTTATAGTCGTTTTCCAGCTTGCCAGTGAGGGGAGGGTTGGCTGGATCCATTTTTGGGCAATCAACTTCTTTGCATAGAAGAGGGTTTCGTTTAGGAAGGGTAGTTTGGCCCAGATCTGTGTCTTATGTTTTATTAATGCTATTAATGGTTCAATGTTGAGGGCAGCAAACTCCGCCGATCGTCTTGACACATTCACTCCTAAGTACTTGATTACGGTGGTTCTGAGCAGGGGTGAAGGGGCTAGCGGGGCTTCTGGGGGAAAGCTATCTAGAGGTAGTATTTGGGATTTAGTCCAGTTTGGAGTACCCGCCATAGTTTGTAATTACTTGCAGTGATGTTTGGAGGGATACGTTTTGGTCGGCCAAGAAGAGCAGCATGTCATCCGCGTAGAGACTTATTATCTCTCTTAGCCCATTTTTTTGGAGTCCGCAAATATTCGTGTGGGCGCGTAGCTGGACCGCGAGGGGCTCTGCTACTATAGCGTAGAGGAGGGGGGATAGTGGGCAACCCTGGCGGGTGCCTCTGGTTAGTGAGAAGAGGGGGTATGTAATGTTGTTCGCCAATATTTTGGCTTTGGGGTGTTGGTATAGGATCTGGATCCATCTTACAATGTTGGGGCCAAATCCGAAGTTTTGTAAAACTTGCCAGAGAAAAGGCCACTCTACTGAGTCAAATGCCTTAGCCGTGTCAAGCGCAACTACACATCTCGAGCCCGTCTCTTTATGTTTTGACTCCAGGTTCATATAGAGTCTGCGGCTGTTCAGTGAGGTGTTCTTCCCAGGAATGGTCGGCATGTATAATTGATGTTATATGTTTGTTCATCAATCTCATCTCAGTGATAGGAGTTTGGCAAGGATTTTGGTATCTACTTGCAATAAGGAGATGTGTCTGTAGGATTCGGGTAGTAGTGGATCTTTGTCAGGTTTGGGAATTAGGTTTATTAATGCTTCCTGCATAGATGGGGGTAGGGATTTGGAGTCAAACATTGTGTTATATAGTGACAGAGGTTTTGGGGATAGTATTTCAAGGTATGTGGTATAGAATTCAGTTGGGAGGCCATCGGTGCCTGGAGTTTTGTGACGTGACATTGCGGAGATAGCTTGTCGAATTTCTGTTTCAGAGATTGGGTTTTCAAGTTCGGCGCACGCCTCTCGTGGGAGCTGTGGTAAGCGGACTGTGCTTAAGAAGTCACGGATTTCTTCTGGTGTGTGTTGCAATGTTGAGGTGTATAATTCAGAGTAGTATTCGACTAGGTGTTGCGAGACTAGTGTTGGGTCTGTTATGGTGAGTCCTGTCGGGGAGGCTAGTTTTATTATTGTTGGTGGTTTATGTTCGTTGTTCGCCATATAGGCCAAAAGCTTGCCGCATCTCTCCCCGTGTTCAAAGTGCTATTTTAACCTGAAATATAGGTGTTTTTGTGCTTTGGTTTCATATATTTTGTTGGTTTCTCTCGACTGTAGTTTGAGAGCGGATGCAGTGATTGGGTTTGGGTTGTTTGTAAATTCTTTCTGGGCTGTCTGTAATGCCAGGTTGGCTCTGTGTTCAGTTTGTGCGGATGCTTTCTTTAGTGTTTTGATGGTGCTGCTAAGAGTCATTCTTGCATATTGTTTGAATGATTCCCACACTGACGCTGCTGTGGCAGTGTGGTAGTTTCTGGCGAAGAATTCTTCCCATTCGATAGATAGGTCCCTATTCTCTGCTATGAGCTGGAGCCAGAAAGGGTTTAGTCTCCAGTGACGGGGTTTTGAGGGTGTGTCTCGTCATGCCAGCTCAATCCAGCAGGGAGCGTGGTCGGATAAAATTCTGGCTTCAAAACCTGAGTTTGCCAGTTGGGGTGCAAGTGTTGCGTCTATAAAGATAATATCGATACGGGACATTGTGTTGTGGGAGTCTGAGAAACAGGAGTACTCTCGCCTGTTTGGGTGGCAGTTGCGCCAGGCATCTATCAGGAGTAGTGATTGCATGAGTCTGCCAAATCTGGTAATAACGTTAGGGGGAGGTTGCCAACCTGGGGGGTGGAAGCGGTCTTTTTCGAGGTCAACCACCATATTAAAGTCACCCATCCATATAGAGGGGATATTAGGATGCTCGGCTAGAAATTGGATGGGACCTTGTAGGGCTGACATAGCAAAGGGTTGGGGGACATAGGATGCTAGAATAATCAATGGTTTGTTGCATATTTTAGCGTGTAACAGAATATAAGTGCCCTGCCCGTCCAGCCTCAAGTCCACCAGGTCAAATTGTATAGATTTGGAAATCATTACAGCCACCCCTCTAGAGGACGTGGTAAATTGGGAGTGGTATGCCCATCCGACCCAGGGTCTCTTAAGGGCCAGCTGTTGCTGGCCGTAAAGATGGGTCTCTAGGAGAACTATTATATCAGTGTGTTGTTTCTTGATAATTGTAGTACTGCTGAGCGTTTGATTTTGTTTTGGAGGCCCTGACATTCCAGGTCAGCAGCTTAAGTCTGTCAGGGATCATTGTTTGGTGCTAGGGGAGATGAGGCTGAAGCGGCTCGTGGCAGTCCAAACACATACACGTATCATTTTGTTATATATGATAAAAGGTTAGGTAAGTTGGAGTTATTTCCAGTAGGCATTATTTCACAAGGCAAATAAACTATGTACATTAAACCGGCTCTCCACCAGGGGGTTGGCGTGAGCATTTTCCCTAAACTTGTAGGCTGTTTAAAACTCAGTCTACTGAACAGTGTAAATCTTAAACTATCTATGGTTTTAACCCGTGTAATAGGGTCTGTGGGGCAAGTAAACTTTACCGCTGATAGTGAACTCTTGGATAGTTTTAGTCCAGACTTTTGGAGGTTATTGTTCTTAGCCCGCTCGGTATGGGCTTGTAGGTGGGGGAGACGTTGGGATAGGGGGGAAGTGGATCTTAGTTCCCAGATAATTTCAAAAGTTATTTTGGAAAGGTGTTGGTAGGTTGTGTTTTTTAGTTCCATGATTGCTCAGAAAAGGCGTTCGAGTGTTGGGAGGAGGGGGGGGAAGGGATGATTGTGCTAGTGATGGGGAGTTCTACTATATCTGGTCTTTGCGAGTCGGTAGGTTCTGCCATCAGCCTGTCGGCCAGATCAGCGTGGGGGCCGATACGTTCTTGTCTCAGGAGTCTTCCATACCGAGTCTTCGGTCGGGTAGTGAAGAACTGACGGTGTCTCCGTCGGCAATTCGCAGTCTGGCCGGAAACATCATTGAGTATTTATGTTGGCAGCCCTCAGCCGACGCTTCACATCTGCAAATTGGCTCTTTGCCACGGATTTCTCGACAGAGATCCAACAACAGAGATGAGGTGTTCTGGTAGTGGACATTTCCTTTTTCTCTGAACAGGCGTAGGATGGTGTCCCCGGTCCCTATAGTTAAGAAGTTTAGCGATGAATGTCTTGGGGGTGTGCCCAGAGGTGGAGGTCTTGGGGGGGATTCGGTGGGCTCTTTCCACCACAAAAGAGAACATCTCCCTGCCGAACATCTGGGATAGCAAGTCTTCAAGGAACTCCGGAGGATTCGAGCCTCGGCCCTTTCTGGTAAGCCCACCAGTCTGATATTGTTGCGGCGGGTGTCTGTTCTCCAGGTCATCCTGTTTTAATTGTATGGTTTATTAGGTTTTGGTGTTCCCTTGTTTGAGGTAGGGAGGACCACGTTATCCCTATTGAGCTATATGCGGTTTTCTGTGTCTTTGACTCATTCTCTGAGGTTTTGGAAGTCCGTGTCGAAGGAGCGATATATCCGTTTTGACTTCTTCGAGTTTTGCGGTTAGTGTAGATTGGCAGGTAGCTATGGCCTCAAGGACTTTAGTAGCGGTATCCGGCTGTTGTACTGGGGTTTTCTCCGTCAGGGTCTCAGGTCGCGGAGCCTGGTCTGAGTTCTCTTGTCTCCGAAATGTATCTAGTACACTTGTAGATTCTTTGTACGGTAAGTTTTGGTTCCTTTTGGGAGACATAGTGGCTTTTGTTTGCGCTGTTTAGATGACCTGACTCTCGCCTGGTATTTATTTCCAGTGCCGTGGGTTGGTAGCGTCTGTTTAGCGATCTCCGCTCGCCCAGGGGTTTAGGGTTGCGGTTATGCAGAATTGTGTGGCTCCCAGCTCAGGTTAGAGGGTTGGTGGTCCTATTCAGGGGTTTGGATGTCAGCCCAGTGAGCCACAAGTGTGTTCTGGATGGGTACTACCTGGTGTGGGGGAGGGGGCATTCAGGTGTTCTTTCCCATCCAGTCTTGGGTCACCCCAAACTCTCGCTCCTCTGCCGGGCCGGGGCACTCTTAGTGTCCAGAGGTGTGTGGGTCAGGTGTTTCTTACCGGGGGTTTGGGTTGCGGTTGTGGGTGACAGTTTCGGCCGGGAGGTCGGTCTGGGCCTCCTGATCCACGGGTGGTGGCGTGGTAGTGGTAGATGGCTCCAGCGCCGCTAGGCCAAACAGCTGATGGGGGTCTCGGGGTCCACAGCTGCTATGGCGGGTGTTCCGGCTCTCCACCGACCCCACCGTTCAGGATCCAGTGTCCGCAAGGTCCACGTGGCTGCACGCCGGGTGGGCCCCAATGGCGCCAACAGCGGTCCCGCCTGCTAGCTTTGCTCCAGCAGTTACGGGCGGTATTCTCGGCCCGAGAGGCTCTCCGGGTGAGTAGGTATGGGTATGGGGCTCAGAGCAGCTCGTCTGGGTCTGGGGAGTGTTTTAGCCGCCGTCCGTTGGTTCAGTGAGCACTGGCTCATTGTTCGTCTCCCGAGTGTATTTTGTCCAGCTTGGGGGGTTAACTATGTGTCTCGGGGGTTCCCCAAGGAGGTTGGGGGTGGTGTAGGTGTGGGGTCTCCACAGAATTTATAGCAGGATGTTAGTTACCGAGCGGAGCTACTCTGATGCACGTCTGTCCTCAAGCCATGTCAGGCCATGCCCCAGGAGACACAATTTTAAATAAATATTAAATAAACCTCATGACATATCTGTTGTATTCAATTAGATCAACTGGACTTGAAATGTAGTTCTTGAAGACGTTTCGCTAGTCATCCCGACTGGCTTTCTCAATTCAGAATGACTTGTACAAGAATCTGTGGCAATTTATGTACCCTGGAAAATCCCAATTAGCATATCACAGCAGGTGTTAAGGGTGTGATTAGATAGTGGCTAAGAAGGTGTATAGAACGCCCAGAGTAAGGTGTTAAAACAGCATTGTACATGGCAGACAGTTGGTGTCGAAACCCCCCACCTCTATTTAGGCTTGGTTTCTTTATTTTCATAAATGGCCTCCTTAACACCTCTCTGAACCAGTCACGTTCCTTCGCCAGTATGTTAACATTACAATCTTCAAAGGTATGTCCTTTATCCTTAAGATCCTCGGGTCAGGACTCAGCCGTGTATCTGCATCTTAAGGATAAAGGACATACCTTTGAAGATTGTAATGTTAACATACTGGCGAAGGAACGTGACTGGTTCAGAGAGGTGTAAGGAGGCCATTTATGTGAAAATAAGAAACCAAGCCTAAATAGAGGTGGGGGGGTTCGACACCAACTGTCTGCCATGTACAATGCTGTTTTAACACCTTACTCTGGGCGTTCCTATAACACCTCTTAGCCACTATCTAATCACACCCTTAACACCTGGCTGTGATATGCTAATTGGGATTTTCCAGGGTACATAATTGCCACAGATTCTTGTACAAGTCATTCTGAATTGAGAAAGCCAGTCGATGACTAGCGAAACGTCTTCAAGAAACTACATTTCAGTCCAGTTGATCTAATTGAATACAACAGATATAAGATGACCTGGATGAATGAGAACCTTCACAAGCAACCTCATGACAGTTACCATATCATATTGGTCTACATTAAACAAATTCTCATTATTATACATGATTTGTGGTACATTTACTATAATTAGTAAATTGTTACTATAATAATAAAAGTTCTTATCATTTAAAATGGTGCTAATTTTGCCCCAACCCATCAGATGTTTGCTTTCAATGTTACATAAGTTCTGATTGGTTGGGGAAATTAGCACCATTTTAAACGATAAGAACCTTTATTGAATCTCCCTGTAAGTTTTTTATTATCAGCTAGATCCTTGTTTAGTTTGACTTTGTTTTACTTTATAGGAACCCTTCCCAAGTAAACCTATTTTAACCCTAAAGCTTTAGCTGGGTACACACCATAAAATATTTTCGGCTGACCACCTGATAGTACCGTGCGTTTTGGTTGGTCAACCAGAAATAATGCATGGTGTGGATGGGGGTGGCCGACGAACTGAGCTCAGTCGCTCGAAAAATGACAAATGGCAATGATTGTGTTGGCAAATATGGGCAATCGTATGGTTCCCTATGGGATTGCGCAAACTGTTGGCTGCACCGAAATCAATTGGCCCACTAGTAGGTCCGGACAAAAAGTCCATTTATGTGTACCCAGCCTTACAATTATGTCAGATATCCATTCGAGAGTTTAAATGTAAGAAAAATAATAAAGTGGCAACTATCTAATATGTTGGCGGCTCTACTGTCATCATTTAGTATCCTGCCTGTCGCAGAATTGTGGATCATCAACAATGCTCGACTAAATGTCCATACACACATAGTCCAACCATGAACCAATAGTCCATACCAAACCATGTCCATACACCAAACAATAGTCCATACAAACCAATGTCCATACACCTACACAAATAACCATTAAACCAAGGGCGACACAAAGAAGAGGGGGCAAAATTCAGCACTGGCGCAGGGGGGGGCCGGATGCAGGGGAAAGGGGCGGGGGGCGTGCCACGAGCGAGACACACCCATCAGGACAGACAAATGTTATTGTTAAACTTAATATAGGAAGAATGAACCAAGTTACACCAAAAAATGACCTAAACATAGCCGGCATGATTTCAAAGCTTACAACAGTAAAATTTCCGAACGGAGTTGCTGCGGCAAAGCGTGGGTCGCTTGCAATAGTGGCTGCGTCTGACAGTTTGCATGACCATTCATTCGGTCCATAGGGAGCTACAAGACCGGCCGTGATTACCAACATTCCAATCGCCAGTTTTCAATCCAGTCGGCGGAACAAAACACTGAGATTTGTCGCAGAGAAGAAGCCGCAACGACCCTGGTTTTTCAGCGTGTCAATCGCCGGTTCAGACTCGGTCGTGGGGTCCAAAAAAATATCCAATATTTCAGCCCGATCAAACAATACACTGTAATGTGTAGTGTGAAACCTGACTAAGTATTGTGGTCCCCTTATTGCCCATCCATTGTTGTATAGTAGCCATAATTGGTCAAGGATGTGAGCAGGACCAAGGTCAGTTACAGCGTGATTGACATGGGCAAATTATCTGCAGGTTAACATTGCAGTAACTAAGGGGATTGGTACATTGGATACATTTCACTAAATGTAATGCTGGCGGTCTGGTTTTAATTAATATTTTGCCTTATAGGGCATGTCCACCCCCAAACTATATCCCCCAACTACTGCCCATCATGTAGTGTAGTGTAATCCTACCTCACATCCCAGCTCCATATGGTTCTCCTGTAGTCCCCCCCCAAAGTCCCAAAAACTGCCCACCAGAGGATAGCAGAGTCCATATAGGACTCTGCCTCCTACCTGGGCTCGGGAGAAGTTTGGCATGCGTACTGCAGCCCTTCTCCCCCTCCTCCCTCTCAGGATTCCCTCCCCCTAGTGTTAAACCCTTTAACTATAAGATTCCCCTGTCCCCCAAGCCCCAACCGCTATATTTATATTGTTAGAAAGCTCCCCAAACTTTACTTACTTCCCTCTTTTTCCCGCCGAAATGCACTCGGCAGCCGCGTCCATGATTGGATACCGCTCAGCCAATCACAGACGCGACTGCCGGTCCGCCCCTCTGCTTGCATTTTCTCGCAAGCAGAGGGCCGGCAGCGCCGGCTGAGGAAAGAGGGAAGGTAAGTAGAGTTTGGGGCACTTTCTAAAAATATAATATAGCGGTTGGGCTGGGGGGCAGGGGGGATCTTACCAGTATATTAAAAAAACATTTGAAAGCTAACATTTGATTGGTTGGGCAAAATCAGCACCATTTTATACGAAAAGAACTTTTACTGAATAACCCTGAAGTGGCGTTCCATTATTGGATCAATCACTATTTTTTAGCCAATCACAAAACGGAATATTGGCAGAAATGCAGCGCAAACGCATTGGTAACGCACGTAAGCTTAAGCATTGCACGTTACCATGCCTAAACATCAATGGTTTCAATGAATGAACTTGATTTCCTCCATCATCCTCCTCTAATACAAAAACATGTTATCCAGGGGGACACATCACTGAATAGTAATCAATTGATCACATAGTTGAATTGACTTTAAAATAAACATTTTAAAGCTCTGCCTCTTCATGCAAACCTCAAACTAAATACAAATGAAACCCCTTGACCTGGAATCACTATTGCTGTCCATCGAGTCAGACGTTAAAGGCACTGTCAACGTGTCAGTTTGTGTTTGTTTAAAAAAGTTATTTGTAAAAAGAAAAAAAAAAAAATGATAACGTGTCAAACACCGGCTTCCGACTTCCGGGTGCTGCTAGGGAGGCTCTTTGTGTGCTCAGTAATGTTGACAGGCAGGATTGGTCTATTGGGATTTATTTTAATTGCCAGCTGATAGCTATGTGGTGAACTACATGCTGTGTCTGGGACGCTGATAGTGTGAGAGATGATAGGCTAGCCATAGAGACATAATATTAGTACAGTCCATTGAAAGGTCTTTATAAAGTAGTTCAGGTATTTACTGAAATGGAAACCGAGAGCTTGGGATTTATATTATGAACGATTTAGTAGCTGTGTGAGAAAGTAGTATTGTAAACAATGAGCTCAGTCATGTTTGGAATTCTAGGTGTTTAGGAAAACAACTCCCAGCAGCCCTGTGGGAATTGTAGTTTCTAAACATCTGGAGTGCCAAGGTTTGGACATCATGATACAGATGATTGTGGTGGGGCAGTTCAGGCGAATACTTTAATGCGTGTAAATTATATCCTTATGAAGGTGCTGGCTAGTCATCAGTTATAATCGGTGCTTAGCAGTGATCATTCACAAGAAAATGTAGTTTTATAGGCAGTAAGGTACCCCCTTCTTTAAAAATATATGGATTATAAACCTAAAGCTTAATGCTTTTATGTGCTCACAGAAAGCCTTTATTCTAATGCATTTATATATTTACCTTAGGGGGTCCTCCCTGTGTCATCAGTAGAGATGTAATGTGGGTTCGAATAGATTCTGAGGGTTTCGAAGTCTCGACGAAACTTTCTAAACTCCCGGATTTCATAGAACCCAAAGTAGACCATTATCAAAAACGAAATTAAAACACCAAATGAAAGTAGTGATAGATTTCGGTAACCCTTAAATTTGTAATATCGGTAACCCTTGAAAATAGCGCTCGATTTCGGTAACTCTCGAAATAGTACGCGGAAGCTGCAAAACAGCCCCGATCGTGAGGAAAGATAGTTTTAAAATAAGTTTGGTTATATTTATGGGTTACCCAGACCATTCCCCAGGTCTGTGTCATTTACAGTAACCGACTATTACTATTGTCCCTCAAAATGGACAGAAACTTTCAAATTTTTCTCTCATAACTCTATGGGTCTAGAATTTTCAAATTTCTAAATTTTCAGGAAAATTTCCAAAAATTCAAAAAAGGAACGAAATCAACAGTTTCGAACATCTCTATTCATCAGTAACAGTGTGTGCTCAGATGTAAACACGTTTATTTATGTTTTCAGGCTCATATTTTAATGGCTTCAGGCTTCATATGTTAAAATACCTGAGTTTTGGGGGCTGCTTTTCTGGAACTGTATTGGTATTTACTTTTCATTATGTCATAATGAAATATACTGATATTTCCATATTCTGTGTTGCTTTTCATATTACACTTATATACTGTAAGTTAAAAGCAACGTGGCACTTTTGTTTTGTTTCAGTAAAGGTTTTTGCATTCTCAGGTTGGTAAAGACAAACTGATTTTTTTTAAAATGGTCTGATGTTTAAATGGTCTGTGGCCAGGTGTTTAGAAAATTTGCAGTACAGGCTTCCATTCGATCAGCATGTTGGCTGTAAATGATCTAATCTAAAAAACAGGGTTGTTTGCTTTGTCATATCTAGTGAAAGTAAGTGTGATTCATTTCTCTTGATTGAGAAAGATTGGGGAGATATATAATCAGATAAGTAGCTAATCAAACTATGATAGCTTTTTTTTCTTGAATATGTCATATAGGATGTGATATTTTTTAGGGAGTATCTTCCTAGTTATGTTCAGTCTTTCTTCTATATTAGTCATACCTTTCCTAAGGGGTGGGGATAAAGATGAGGCTACCTGTCAGGTGCAAATGCTCTTTTCTTTCACACAGCCAGTACTGGTGGAAGAGGCAATGCTGGAGGACACAGCAATACTTTTTGGGTCAAATTGAGAAAAAGGCATCATGTGGAACATAAACTCTGAAAATATTTGACCTGGAAATCTGCCTATGGCCAGGTAATAGCTTTTGTTGTGCTGTGCCTTATGGTAACTACCTCTTTGAACTTGATGTAATTAATTTGTTCGAGTTTAAAATCAGCAGTGCTGGATTATGTCTTGCAATTCATGGTTTTACAATACATTCTGTATTAAATATACTTAGAAATTACAATGCAAGCATTCCAAGGCATGCTAGTAGTTGTAGTTTCCAAACATCTGAAGTGCCAAGTTTCAGAACTATCTAGTTCTAACTCTATATGGGTATGTTATTTTGGGCTTTCCTGTTGCTGTTGTAGTGGAACCTTACGGTACTTAACACCAGGACTGAACACCCTATGTGACGTAATAAAGCATCTGTTTGAGTTATTCTTTGTAAATAAAAATGATAAATAGCATTTGAAAGCAAGGGGAATGTAGACATTTAAATTGGAAACTTGCTTCAAGATTTTTCTGTGTAAATGTCCATTTGTTGTTTTCAGAATTAGCTTTCCTGCTTGTTTCCCGTATCCTGGCACTGTAGTTTGCTTCTGTTACGCAGTTTTCTCGCCAAAGAGTGGCCCTTTGATCATTTCTATTGCTGTATTCATATGGTACTGGCTACAGTCATTGACCTTCAACTCTGGAGTTCTAGAGCATACCGTGATCGGCAATTCAGAAGGTTAGTGAATATTTTAATGGTGTATTTAAACATGAGTGTAATGTAATTACGAAAGGTCAAACAGTAATGGCAGCAATTATCATTATTGTAATAGTAGATTATTTATAGAATGAAATGGTGCATTTTAATGGGTGTTGAATGGCATCTGAATCAATGATTTTAATATTTTTTAATTGATTCAGTGTGTTTACAATGGGGATGAATCCTCTTTGCAGATAATTTTTGTACCATAGGGAAGACTAATAAATTCCTAGTTTGCTGAATATGACAAACCCACTTTTTGCTTTCTCTGGATCATCAATGTCAGAAGGTTTGTGTGTGGATTGAATCAGGTGTTTTGAAGAGATTGCTTTACACTGGTCCTAGGCAAATTTGCAGTTAATCAAATTACAGAGTAATTATTATTTATTTTTGCCTTTACCTAAACACAGCTGTATTGTTTGTATTATTTATATTGCTTAATTAGCTTAGGCTGTCATAGATATGGCTAGAGGATTGGGTGGGTTTTGGGAATTGTTGATAAGCAACATTTTAAGCTCTGGTTACACAGCCCTGATGTCGCTGCTGCTGTTGCATTTATGCTGCTACAGGGAGATGTACCCAATGTCCGCCATTGCACAAGCCTGTTTACAGTCATCAAGCTGTCACCCTGTGAGTGTGTCCTTCACAGTGATGAACTGAAATTACTTTTTCCTCGAGTCTAAAGGTGGCCATACCGTAGGAAGATTTTATGTACATTTCCAGTGATTGGCTGAAAAATTGTACATTTTCCCCAATCTTATTATGCGATATTAGATCGTAATATCGATCGTAATTACATATGGGAAGGTGTTTTTTTTTAAGTCGATTGGTAAAATGATCGTAGTGTTTTCTGAAGTTTAAATTAAATGTTAATGTAATGTAACCTCACAATAGACGACATTTGACATTAATCACAAATCAAATTGAATGTTGAACAATATTTTATGGTACATCTACGTACAATAAACGTTGTACATCTGTTTATCAAAGTACTGGTAAGTATAAGATCGTAATTTATGATCGTACTAGTGCATTGTTTGGCTTGATTAACCAATTTGTTCAGTGTATTGGTAAATTGGGCTAAAAATTGCATGTCTTTTCGGCGGCCCATCATTCATTTGTCCGAAATGGATGAATGGGCAATCAAGAATATCGGTCGCGGGAAACTGTCAGCTGTGGCTACTTTTCCCGCAACAGTCAGTCCTTCGTCCTAGCCAAACGGTCGGTCAGGACGAAGGATCCTATGGTTGGCTTAAAGGGGTGGCCATAGACCCCTGATAATAACTGTAGTCACCATCAACATATTTGTAAAGGGTTTATCATATCTCTTGAAAACACCTTTTTTTGCAGGGAAAACAAAGCCAGCTTTGATAATTTATCTTTATAGCACAGATTTCTCATTCCTCTTACCATTTAGTTGATCATCTCTGTTTCCAATTGTTGATGTGCTTTCTGTGGACTGTGGGCAAAACTACTCAACATACTCAAGATGAGGCCTTATAAGGGCTCTATAAACAGGTGTATTTATAAATTCCCTCCTTAAGTCTGTGCTCCAATTTATGCAGTTAAGTACTTATTTGCTTTAACAGATAAGGATGTTTAGACACTTAAGCCTAGCTACACGGCCAGATATTCTCCAATCTGATTCCGCTCCAAGTTCCCACCTTGAGGCTTTGATCTTTCTACAGAAGATTCTCCATTGAAATCTGTGGAGATGAGACTGAAGATGGAGTTGGCGAAAAAAAGTTCCACCTGGCCTGATCGTTTTGCCGCTAAACAAAATAGGAAAATAGTTTTTGACATTGAGTGATACAAATTGAATTTATAGGATCATCACAAAAATGACAATCACGTTTATTGAGTGCTTTACAAGTCTATTGTCCACCAATATCTTTCAAGTCCTAATCTGTTAGTTCAACTTCATTCCATTTAGTATATAACTATCCTTCATGTGGTTTTTGCCAAAATACATAACTTTTCAGTTCTCAAACCTCATTAAGTGACTTTGCAAGTGGAGACATTGGGGAGTAGGAGAACATAATATTTCTTTAATTGTAAAGCTGTATTAGAAATAAAGTACATTTGCACTATGGCTAAAGGTTCTTACACCGTGGATTGTAGGCACAACCGGTTATGGAGGTAAGGAGGACTATCACTTGTGTGATTGGTGGCTCTGCAGGGCTAAATGGCGTTTGGTCAGTGATCAAACACCCAACCAATCGTCCATACACCCAGCAAAAGTTGGCTGAAAGGCCGTGTCTGACACTCATGTGACATGGGTTCAGGCCTGTGATTGCTTGGTGCATGGCTGCTGTCTGTCTATCTATCTATGAATCTATGCATAGTTACTACAAAATTTCAACGTTCTTCACAGTGTGACTCTCAGGATTTATCTGACAGTTGGATATCCTTGTTTTTGTGTTTTGGAACATACTCCTGATTAATTAATTCCGGGAGCCAGGTGTAATGTTCACACTACTTGCTTGGGGCACTTGCAGCGTCTCAGGGTCAATATCTCTTCAGAATCCAGATGCAGTCTATATGAAACTAGCTAAAGAGACTCGCAGCACAGCAGCTGTTTGGATTAGGAAGGGTCTTCTGTGCACAGTCTACAAACATGACACATGATTAAACGTTCAGTACTGATTAGAATAGCTCATTAGAGTTTGTTCTGACAGTGAGCGCCAAACAAAAGTTAAATCATTAGCCTCAACATGGCTTTGGGCAGACATCAAGAAACAGCTTTTCATTTTATTTAAAAGCCTGATAAATCTTTCTGGATTATCACTTATCCATAAAAGTCTTTATTTCATACTAATAAATGTCTAGGTTATTGCATACATCTTAACATTATTATTTGCTTTATCTAGTGAACTAGTGCATATATACGCACACCTATCATCATTAAATATATTATTTTAGGAATGAACTTTCATTATATATGGAGAATGTAAAAGCTATACCTAGAAATGGATGTCCCTTACCAAGGAGATTACAGTGTAAATGTATAAGGATGTGTACATACACAGTGATATTATAACAGCTAGAATTAGTAGTGAGTAAATTGAAATGCAATAGTTATAATGTATGCCCGAACGAAAACATGGCTGACAGTCCATACCCGGAAGAAGGCAGGAGGCGGGGTTTCCACGAGGGATGGCTGATGTTAAGTAGTCTGAAAGCAAAGCTTTAAATGAAAGCCTGGAGTGTTTAGGCCATTTAAAATGAAACACTCAGTGGCCAAAGAGTAATAAAAATGCTAATATCAAAAATGAAATGATATATTAAAAACCTGAATAGATCGCAAATATATACATATAACTTACAAATAATCTAATTTTAGGGCTGACCAGTCTAAAACACAGATAGTAAATTAATAAATATGAGTAATATAATAAGTGTACCTTATTATATTGTACCTTTTAATTATATAGGTGTTATATAGAACAAAAATTCATTATAGTGCCATAAAGAGTAACAAAAACAAACAAAAAGAAATGTAAAATATCCAATAGCTTATTTTATGCAGTATCCAATGACTTAATATGTATATATCCTAGTAGTATGCATACTATGATCTAAAAAGTTCTTTTTAAAGATGCTGCATGTGTTGTTCCCAATAAAAGACCTTGGTTGTTTAATATCCAATAATTTACACTTGTAAAATAAAAAATGTAAATGGTTAAAAAGTTCCACGTGGGTAAAATGAAACGGAATGTCAGGGTGCAAGACACCATTAGGGAGATGAATAAAAGTTCTATCATTAAAAATGGTGCTAAATATTCCCCCAACCAATCAGATATAATTTAACATTTGAAAGCTAACATCTGATGGTTGGGGCAAAATTAGCACCATTTTAATGAAAAAGAACTTTTATTGAAAACCTTGAAAGTTGATTAAAAACTACTCCGGTATTCTAATTTGGTTTGCTTGATGAATCGATTTGATCTTGCAAAACGCCATGTGTGTATTGTGGGTATTCACAGGCCTTGGAACTACCTCACCAAAATACCGGAGGAGAGAGTGAAGGACTACACACCAATAAAATAAACTACCACCTAAGTTTTTAAAGCAACCAAATTAGAATACTGCAGTGGTTTTAATCAACTAGTGTCTTGCACCTGACTTCCATTTCTATTATATCCACATGGAACTTTTTAACCATTACGTTTGATTTTACATGTGTAAATTATTGGATATTGGACAACAAGGTCTTTTATTGGGGAACAACATGCGCATCTTTAAAAGGAGGTATTTATATCATACTATGCATACTACCAGGTATATACATTTTGAGTTTTTAATTAATAGAATAAGCTATTGGATATTTTGTATAATATTTATTTTTCTTTTCTTTTGTTTTTGTTACACAAATCACATTTGAGCACTTTAATGTATTATTGATTCTATAGAACACTATGTATAATTAAAGGTACACTTATATATTATATTCATTTACATCTTGTTTTAGACTGGCCTGCCCTAGATTAGATTATGTAAGTTATATGTATATATTTGCTATGTATTTAGGTTTTATTTACAATAAATTACATTTGATATTCGTATTTTTATTGCTCTAGATCATTCATTTTGTATCTGATCCCTAATAAGGATTGTTCCCCCAGGGACAGGGGGCTAATAAAGCAAATGCAATCCAAACTTGGCAACTCTTTTGTTTACTGCAGTGGCCAAAGAGAAGTAATACACAATTGGGGAAGATGTTTCATTGTTAAACTATACACTGGGACTGGATTTAACTTGGTTATTTATTTTATTTTTTAAACACAAACGTGGGCTTGTAGAGGCTGTAAAACATTTTAAATCCACTGGTAATCAATAATAAATGTTTATATCCACTGATCACACCTTGAAGCTTCTTTTTTTTCTTGCCATCACATTTTTTTAGTTTAATAAAAAATAAAAATAGAAGAGAGAGTTATTTGCAAGATGTGTGTTAATATCCTCACTTAGTGTCTTTGGGAAAAGTAGCTTACAAAACATTGATTAAAGGTATTGGGACAAAGAACAATATTAAGTTTACCACAAGGTTCTTTAATTTAGAGAAGCTGAGACATGATGTAACATCAAACTCAGATTTAACATAGAACTATGACTGACTATATTCTATAAGGCCAGATGGATTTTGTGTATTAAAGTAGGCAAAGCTTAGCCTTGTAGAACATCTCAGTACCCCAGCCCTGCGGTAGTTTTTGTGTTGCAGAGAAACAGTTCCCAACATAACCTGATTGAGGTTGGACTTCTGAGCTAAGACTATGCCAAACAGATTTTAGTTTATTCATCACTGAATTGTTGTACAATGGTTTACTGTCCGACTTCAGCTCATAACATAAACACTCTAGAGAGGTGGAATGGTTGCTGGTATGGAAAAGATGCGGCCCAGGATAATGACATTGGACTGCGGAATTATAATTGCATTATGCATCTGCTAATAACAAATGTAGTCTGTTATCTCTGAACTTCCTTGGTCAATTACATTACCATTTTAATTTCTGCACACTAAGCAAAAACCAGGCTTTAGTGGACCTGTTTACAAACATGTTAATTAATAAAATAGACAACTTTTACGATTAGCCAGACACAATGAAGGGTAAGCGAATATATAGCTTGTGTATTGAAATCCTCAGCGGGTGTTGACTCTCATAGTTTTTATGGGTGCATTTGGTTGTTATAGATTTGCACACCCATAATGGCTTTGCCTGGAATCCTGCTCATTATGGAAGTTTGGAACTTTAGGTTTTTTTTAGAAAGACAGAAAAGAAGAAAACTCAGATGCAGTTGGCAGGGTTGATAAACACTGGACATGTCCCTCTTAGACAAAAATGTATACTTACCTTCCTTAACCCCCCAAACCCCAAGATGCAAACATGTACTACATCAGTAGTACGTTCATTAATGAAGACCTTCACTGCAATGATGCTGCTTCCTGATAGTGTCTCCTTGAGCATGTGCAAGCTCATAAAGAGCTGCACAGCTTTTAAGGTGGCTATTTTGAAGAAGGGGAAAGGGGGAGGGCATACACAGAGTAAGATCTGTTATTATTGTGTTTCTGTTCAGTCCAGGGTGTGGTGTGTGCATCTCTCTGATTTTGCCCGGCTGTTCCACTTAAGTTTCTGCTTGTAAATCTATTTGCCAGAATTAATAGATATATTCACATTATATGTTTTTGCTTTCTGAAATAACTTTATTTGTGTTAAATATTTTACTCTATCCAGCAGGCAGTAATAGACCGTCAGATAATGTGTGTATATTTCTTTCACTATGTCGTTATGCTGGCATTCAATTGTTCTAATGTTGCATCTAGACTACTTACCTGCTGATGTTCAGCAACATTCTTGAAATGTTGGAATGCCGCAGGAAACAAAGTTATGGACCTGCATTAGGCAGCTATACACACACACACAAATAACACACAGTTCTAGTGTATGACTGATCCAAACGATTTTTTAAATCCTGTCATTTCAAATCTGTACATGTATGCAAGTCCATCAATACACACACAGCAAGGTTTTTGCAGCAGAGAACATGAAGAAACTAAAATTAAGATTGTATAGCCAAACCGACGATGTGGTTATTAAGCAGATAAAGACTAGGCTGTGTTAGGTACAGTGGGTAAAACATTGACGGGACAGTGTTTGGAATCAGGCTTTCGTTATTGTTTCACTAAGACAGAAATACCAATCCCAAGAACCTGCAAATAAAATTGGCAAAGCGAATCTGCAAAATTAATTCTTATCCCCTGCCTAATCACTCAATTCAGGGGTTCATTGGTCGAAAGCCTCATCAGGCACGATTGATGGCAGTAAAAAGTATGCTCAGAATTGGTTTCTGATGAATCTGATAAAAATTATCAAAAAGTAATTTGCTTTTGTGATGGCTGATATTGCCAATGATCGATGACTTCCGTGATCAAGAGCCACTGATAACTTGAACATATTTATGTGTGTGGGTAGAGTAGAGAGACTGCATGTAAAGTAACACTTCTCTTTGGTCATTGGCTGTCTTCGTCTTCATCAAGCTGCTTCTATAATTGCAATTGAAAGGAGTCTTCGCCAAATAAGCTGTAGATCCGTTCCTGCACTATCTCTAGCTTTATATGGTGGCCATTTTTGTAAAAGTTACTATTTGGGATTTCCACTGCTGTGTTTTATGTTATATTGAGTAACCTCCCTTATCCTGAAGTGGAGCTGCTCATGTAACTCCAGCCCTTGGGCTTTTTCTTTTCACAAGATGATAGATTTTACTGGTCTAGTACTGAGAAAACCTTTTATAGTTGCTGCAGAAAACGGCGCAGGCAAATGAAATCCCTGTAATCCTAAACAACCAGGAATGCTGGGAGTTTATTCCACAGCTGGAGTGTAATAGGGGACAATACACACTGATAATCCTGTCTGATCCAATGGGATTTGCAGAGTATCGGCAAGGGTGAGGGAGGGAAATGCCTGACAATATGCAGATGAACTACTGCCATCGACATCGCTGTTGGTCCTTTATGCATGGCAACCAATCCCCCATATGGGGACCAGTTGGTGGCCGTGTATGTATACACCGTATATTACCAACAAGTTCTTAAATGGAATCTAATGGTAACAGCCATCCAGTGTATGAGCTATTTAAATAGTCCATGTTGATAGTGATTTGTTATACTCCTGTGTCTGCCTTAACAGATTTTATAACTCAAGTTTCGATTAATGACCCTTTTAATCTCTAACAGTACTTGGACCAGATAGAGGACTTAGAAGCCACAGATACAAAGGATCCCAAGTTAAAATATGGCATTGTCATTTGACTGTGGCAGCAGTGGATCTGGGTATTTGTTTACTTCTGGCCTCCTCATAATGGAAATCCCACGATCTTGGATATCAAACAAAAGAGAGACGGGGCAGTAAACAGTGGTCAAGAAAATCAAACCAGGTATCGGTCATGTCCGATGTGTACAGTGCCAGTAGGTTTCTGATGTCTGTGTACGCTATTTTACATTACAATACCTGTAATAATCAGAAAACCTTGCAGTTGCTTCCTTTATCACTTTCCGCCTCCATGAGCACCTGATGAAACCATTAAGTCTGAAACATGTTGTGCTTCATCCCCATAAAGTTTATTAGCATATGGTATTAATGGGATCTGCGTGTTGTGGCACAGAGCATATTACTATAGAGGGCAATAAAAAAATTTTATGGGTATGCGATAAGGGAGCCAACAAGGATAATCTCCAATATACAGTTCCGATTGTATGATGGGATTGGTCAGATAAAAAATGTTCTATTTCCCAATAAGGCCAAATTGGCCTACACAATCGGGATCATCAACAGTGTATAGATTTGGAAATCATTACAGCCACCCCTCTAGAGGACGTGGTGAATTGGGAGTGGTATGTACACCCGTCCCAGGGTCTCTTGAGGGCCAGCTGTTGCAGGCCGTAAAGATGGGTCTCTAGGAGAACTATTATATCAGCCTGTTGTTTCTTGATATATTGTAGTACTGCTGAGCATTTGATTTTGTTTTGGAGGCCCCTGACATTCCAGGTCAGAAGCTTAAGTCTGTCAGGGATCATTGTTTGGTGCTAGGGGAGATGAGGCTGAAGCGGCTCGTGGCAGTCCAAACACATACACAGTATCATTTTGTTATATATGATAATAAGGTTAGGTAAGTTGGAGTTATTTCCAGTAGGCATTATTTCACAAGGCAAATAAAAACTATGTACATTAAACCCGGCTCTCCACCAGGGGGTTGGCGTGAGCATTTTTCCCTAAACTTGTAGGCTGTTAAAACTCAGTCTACTGAACAGTGTAAATCTTAACTATCTATGGTTTAACCCGTGTAATAGGGTCTGTGGGGGCAAGTAAACTTTACCGCTGATAGTGAACTCTTGGATACGTTTTAGTCCAGACTTTTGGAGGTTATTGTTCTTAGCCCGCTCGGTATGGGCTGTGGGTGGGGGAGACGTTGGGATAGGGGGGAAGTGGATCCTTAGTTCCCAGATAATTTCAAAAGTTATTTGGAACAGGTGTTGGTAGGGTTGTGTTTTTAGTTCCATGATTGCTCAGATAAAGGCGTTCGAGTGTTGGGAGGAGGGGGGGGAAGGGATGATTGTGCTAGTGATGGGGAGTTCTACTTATCTGGTCTTTGCGAGTCGGTAGGTTCTGCCATCAGCCTGTCGGCCAGATCAGCGTGGGGCGGCCGATACGTTCTTGTCTCAGGAGTCCTTCCATACCGAGTCTTCGGTCGGGGTAGTGAAGAATCTGACGGTGTCTCCGTCGGCAATTCGCAGTCTGGCCGGAAACATCATTGAGTATTTAATGTTGGCAGCCCTCAGCCGACGCTTCACATCTGCAAATTTGGCTCTTTGCCTACCCGGATTTCTCGACAGAGATCCAACAACAGTATATCTGTTGTATTCAATTAGATCAACTGGACTTGAAATGTAGTTCTTGAAGACGTTTCGCTAGTCATCCGACTGGCTTTCTCAATTCAGAATGACTTGTACAAGAATCTGTGGCAATTATGTACCCTGGAAAATCCCAATTAGCATATCACAGCCAGGTGTTAAGGGTGTGATTAGATAGTGGCTAAGAGGTGTTATAGGAACGCCCAGAGTAAGGTGTTAAAACAGCATTGTACATGGCAGACAGTTGGTGTCGAACCCCCCCACCTCTATTTAGGCTTGGTTTCTTTATTTTCACATAAATGGCCTCCTTAACACCTCTCTTGAACCAGTCACGTTCCTTCGCCAGTATGTTAACATTACAATCTTCAAAGGTATGTCCTTTATCCTTAAGATCAGAAGGAGCCCTTAAAACTTGTGGATATCCAGACTGGGCCTTTGTCAAAAGAAGTAGAAGGAAAAAAAAGAACACAAATACCAACAGTGAAGGGGAAAAGCAAGACAGGAGAAAGAACATGGTCATCCCATATGTAGCAGGGGTCTCCGAGAAATTAAGAAGAATTTTCAAAAAACATCGTATCCCTGTCTGCTTTAAACCGAACAACACACTGAGGCAGCAATTGGTACATCCGAAAGACCCAATACCAAAACACAAGAAAAGCGACATCATATATGCAGTGCAGTGCAGTGAAGAATGCTCTGATTTGTATGTGGGGGAGACCAAACAGCAACTGCATCAACCTATGGCCCAGCACAGAAGAGCCAATTCCTCGGGTCAGGACTCAGCCGTGTATCTGCATCTTAAGGATAAAGGACATACCTTTGAAGATTGTAATGTTAACATACTGGCGAAGGAACGTGACTGGTTCAAGAGAGGTGTTAAGGAGGCCATTTATGTGAAAATAAAGAAACCAAGCCTAAATAGAGGTGGGGGGGTTCGACACCAACTGTCTGCCATGTACAATGCTGTTTTAACACCTTACTCTGGGCGTTCCTATAACACCTCTTAGCCACTATCTAATCACACCCTTAACACCTGGCTGTGATATGCTAATTGGGATTTTCCAGGGTACATAATTGCCACAGATTCTTGTACAAGTCATTCTGAATTGAGAAAGCCAGTCGGATGACTAGCGAAACGTCTTCAAGAACTACATTTCAAGTCCAGTTGATCTAATTGAATACAACAGATATACCATGACCTGGATGAATGAGAACCTTCACAACACACTACATTGCAGCAGTCAAGAGTGAATGGTTCCGTTCATTTCTGTTGCCTTTGTATTTTTGGGGCATTTCCCCGTTTGAAATTTGCACTTTACCATTGGAGATATACATACCTTTTATTCTTTGTTGGAAATAAAGCTGTGTTTAAAAACCCGGAATCTTGGGACACGTAAGTCTTTTGTTTTAGTATATATGGTTTGTATACATTTATTGCACTGATAAGTTGATAATACAATTTTTGTTCTTGTTTCTCTTTTTTCTTTTTTCTCTGTATTTGGGTGAGAGGAGGACAGCGCAGCTACCACATACTTTTTTATAAGACTAGTTTTTCAAAAATATACACTTGTTCATTGCAATTGACAGCTGCAATTACAGATGATTTATCATCAATACTGCTAAATACAGAGGTGCGTTTTATGTAAATATAGAATCCAAACTTACACAATTTTGTTTTAGTTCTCTATTTTGTTTTTAAGTCTGCCTTTTGTACATACATGTATTGTCTTGAATTTTAACAGATGCAGATGAATTGAATGTAGACAGTACATCAAGCCTCCATGTTGTGACCAGCGCTGTTTGGGAGGTGATGAAGAGGAGGGAGACCCAGCACTATGACAGAGTATTGGAGTTTTTGGAACTGATCTATGAGCAGGTTCCAGGTCTCCTATGTTACAGGCACCATGCAAAGCTTAGTGCAGGACTTAGAGGAAAGGTAAAAATGTAGAATGACTTGCACATTAAAGGGGAACTGGGCAATCCATACAAGTGTCCTCTATCAAAAAGAGCACACTAATACCTTTAAAATTACTCCAGGATCATGCTTCTAGCTATAGTCTATCCAAACTTACATAAGCATAATAGATGATGCTTTGTGATTATACAGTAAGCTGTGACAGCACCAGCAAGCCCCTGGCTTGAGCATGCCCACTTGTATCCTACTGCTGGGACATTAAAGCCTGAAAAGAGAGTTTCTTCTCTCCCTAAGTTGCCAGAGGTAGAGGAAAGCACAGATGTTGGTTGCAAGCCTGTAACTAGCTTCAGGATTGGGGGTAGGACTTAGACATAGCTAATAACATGTGCCTGCCACAGGACAGTGCAGAGTAAGAAGAGAGACTTTACTAGCCTATAACTCTGGACTGACAACAGCTAGAGACATTATCCTTGGCTATGGAGACCACAGTTCTCCCTCAAAGGGGAGCTAAAAATGGTTAGTGTGGTTTTACAGGATAAGAATCCACTGTACACCAGTTTTTAATGTCTACATTTTATAGTGCACCTACCTTAAGACAAGATAAAAGAAAGTGCATATCATGCCTAAATGTCAATACTAAAGGCTGATCTGCATCTGATCTGCATCTTGTGCTTAGATGAATGGTAAAACCGGATGCTATTTTTATCTGAGTTGTTAGAATTGAGCATTATCTCTTTGATTAATTTTTTTCCCCCCATAGATGGTGCTTGACATGGTAGAAAAGAATTGCTCCTTGATCACAATTCTTAATGCTCTGAACAGACACTTTCCCCCCATATTGCCTAATGGCTCAAGTTCCGTAAGTATCTCGTACATCATCTAATAAGTTAAAATTATAATTAAGAAATTATGAGCAGTACATTCTATTAGGCTTAAGTTATGATTTTGATTCATAATTAAAGGGCATGTCGACCCGCAATATTAAAATTTAACCCACAACTGGCCCCACTCTGTAGTGTTTAAAAATCCTTACCTTACATCCCAGCTCCAAATGGTTTTCTTGCTTTGCCTGTCCAGGAAAGTGTAGTGTAGGAGCCTGTCACTGAGTCATCCGGTCCCTGCAATTTCCCTACCTCAACTAGGTATGGCACATGCTCAGTGCAGCCCTCTCCCGTTTCTCTCTTCCTCCCCCTAGCTACAAACCCCTTTGCTGTAGTGTAGGGCTCCCAACCGCCATAGTAACTTTTGCAGATACTCCCCCAAACTATACTTACCGCACATTATCTCTTTCATGCAAGCAGAGGGCCAGGGACAGATCGCCATGGGAAAGAGGTAATGTAAGTAGAGTTTGGGGGAGTTTCTGCAAAAGTTACTATGACGTTTGGGTGCTGGGGAAGGGAGCCCTACACTACAGCAAAAAATTAAAAATGGTGTGGACATGCCTTTTAAACACTTTTTATAAAGAGTATACTGCTATTTAAAGGTCTCCATTCACACTGATTAGGCTGCATGTAGGTGGATTGTAACACTTTTATAAATTCACGTCTTGTAACTGTAGACTTCAAATGCGTGACAATAATGGGAAAAGGCTAGTTTTCTTTATCTAGTACGTTAATTAAATATGGAGAAAAATAAACTTTATTGAGATTTACAGCAATGAAAACAAGTAAAGTTAAAGAAGAGGTTTTACTCTTTTAAAAGAGGGTTATGCTGGAGTTAGAACACTGTGCAATTGTCGACATGAGAGTATATCGTAGAGCAAGAAGGGCTGTTATAAAAATATACATTATTACAGGGCGATTATCATGGGACAGGCATAGCATAGTAAAGCAATCTGGGAGGGAGGTGACCTTTCCTCTAATTAATTACTATTTTCCAAAAGACAGAATTTGCGTTAAGGTCCAATGGGGCCCACTACATCTCAATCCTATTAATGTTGTTTGAGGGCAGGGGTTAATGTGTTATCTTTCAGACTGTCTTTCAGCATGGAGGAGCACTTTTGTTATTAAAACAGTGTGTTGCATTTAGGATATTTGTATGTGTCTGCTGGTCCAGTCGAATGTTGTATTCAGCCAGATGGCATGTAACTTCATAGGAGTATAATACAACCAGTATAGAAATTTAGAGCAATTTTTTTTGTAAATAGTACAGATTGAGGAACAAGATGCTATTTTTCTGCTGACGGCTCAGTCCTTCTGAGGAGCATTGAATAAAGGGTGCAGGAAAGACATCTGGCGTATTTTGAACATACATCTATGGCACTTTGTTAATTGTAAATAAGTGTTGGTGAAAGTAATAGATGCGAATAATTAAGTAAGGTTAAGAAAAAGGAGACTAGAAGGGAATTTCCTAACTCTTACGAGGTCTGGAGGGGCTCAAAGCTGCCTTGAGGTGGGGACTATAGTAGGGTGTAAAGTGTCTAATCGAGTTTCCCTCTATTCATGCCCCACTGGGTCCTAAACTAAGTCATAACATTTGGACCTGGGCCCATGTAGAAACCCTAAGATCCCATTGGCAAAGCTGCTATGTGATTGGTACTGTGGACATTTTGGTACTCTGGCACAGTTGCAAAAGAGCTGCTAAAAATGTGCACCTTGTTGCAGCCTGTGGATGCTCTAAGCAAGTGTCTAGTGAGATCTGTGTTGAGAAGTGCAACATAGGTAATTTACAGATAGCATCACAAGCTTTGCTGTATATGTTACAGATGGTAATAGATATTGACACTATACTAACACAGGAGTCTGTGAACCTCATCCTGATTTCCACCATTGGGCAGGCTCATTTAAAGTGAGCATGTGTAGATAGCTTCAGAAAAAGAGATATCCACATCTGATAATATCCTCATTGACTCCTAAAGCACCTGTGTTGAGCTAAGTGCTCTCACCTGATATCGGGCAAGCCCCTGTTTTTGTTTTTTTAAATCTTTGTAGAAGCAGTAATAACTAGAACTCTGTAGTTGACCTACAAATCACCTGCCTGCTCTGGTTACACACCTACTCCTCTCTTTTTAATGTACAAATGTATTTTTCCTTGCTGATTGAAAGAGATTTAAGAACACAACATAGAAGGCATTTGATACCGTTTGCCAATAAAAGTTTTAAGGTCAATTACTTGTAAACCAATATACCTTTCTTCGCTCCCCTTCTCATCTGTCCATGAAAAGTTCCCAGGTTGAGAACCTAAACCAGGAAGTCCTAATCCTTATGTACAGTTTCTGTTTCCTGATTTATATTTACTGAAACTTTTGCCTGTCTGTCCAGTCTATCTCTGCATATCATGGCTGTCCAAGATCAAGCCAATGGTAGGACATACTTCTTGCAGAGCCCAAAAATGGTGCTGACTCCACAGCCCTAATAATAACTAAAAAGAGGGATTTGGCCAATTAAAATATCTTACTATTGATAAATCAAAAAGAAAATCAGAATATTAGGATGAGTACAGATAACATGCTAGTAGATCTGTCTCCCATAAAAGATATTGAAAGCAAATGTGCAAAAAACACCCTTATATGAATCTAAATGGATACATTCAGTTTGTTTTCTAAGACCAGTCTGCATTTTGCCTTGAATAGTTCCATTTGCTTTGATAAATTACAGCACATTTATTTTGCTTTAGGTATTACGAGATCATTCCAAACTCCAACGATGTAATTCACATTTTCGCAAACTTGTCCTTCGCATGATACGGGATGACCGATTTCGCAGACGTTATGTTGAGGTGAGATTTATCTCTCTAATGCTGGCCATACATTAGTAAACCACAAAAAAACCAAAAAAGTTCTACCTGCTGTGATTTCTAATGCTATTCCAGTCAATTCTTAGTGCTGTGACCTTTATTAAAGCAAAAGTTGCCACAGTCACAGGACTTCTTGGTAATTTTGTATTCTCACCAATTAAACAAGGTGGCAAATTTTCAAATATGTATGTATACAAAAACTGCAATTCCTGTATTTCTACAATAAAAAAAAAAAAATTTAAACCGTATTAAGGCCTTAACATAAACTTAGCACATCTTGATATCGTCTAGTATGGGCAATCCCTCTAATGCGGTGCTATCATGGATATGAAAAATATGATAATATAGCGACGAGGGGAAATAAACTTCGCCTCACTACAGAACCCTGTATATAACCACAAAACCTTGTACACCCATATAAGAACTATAAAATATCAAAAATAAATAAAGGCAAGGTGTTAAAAATAAAAGTAATCCTATGAAATCTTGGTTCTATTAGTCTCACATCCCTTAAATGAATATTTTGATCTATTTATTGTAACTATGTATTGTATAGTGTTGTAGTTCAGTAGAAACACCACAGTGAAATACAATTGTTGTGCAGAGCTTGAATCAATCTCCCCCCTTAAATTTCCAACCAATAATAGATCAATAGGAGATCCATTGGATCATTCTATAATTAAAGTTATCAATCTGTCTTCAATACTCACCCTCCCCATTAACTCACAGCTGTCACCAGGGATTCTGTTAGAGAGGGATCACTATTGGTAAATGTGTTAGAGGGGTATCACTATTGGTCAATGTGTTAGAGAGGGATCACTATTGGTAAATGTGTTAGAGAGGTATAACTATTGGTAAATGTGTTAGAGAGGGATCACTATTGGTCAATGTGTTAGAGAGGGATCACTATTGGTAAATCTGAGGTCCTATAAAGAACCCAGACTATCCTGTCATGTTTCAGTCTTATTACATTTATCAGTTCAGGACACAGGTTTATGGCTTCTATGGGTTATATTGGTTAAATAATGTAATAAACCATTAACAAACTCACTTCATTGTTTCAGAGAAATGGGCATGGAGATCTTTTCCTTTCAGTCCCCCTATCATATAGGTATCCCACCCTGTCCAGCAATCAGCAGCTCTCCTTTTAGTTAGGTGAGAGTGAGAAGAATGTTTTTACTAAGACTGTCACATGTTTTACAAAGGAAGTGACATATAAGTCTTGCAACTTCCTACTAACACTTCCTACTTCCCTACTAACACTAAAATGTTTTGATTCGCTAACCCTGCTGTCAATCTAATAATATGCACACCATTGGATACAACACTAATAGGGAAGTGAGAAATATGTTCCTATGTAAGCTTCCATTGCCTCCCTGTAAAACTTCCTGGGGTGTGTCTTAACAGTCCATTTTGAAGATACCGTTACAAAACAGGAGTGGGGACTACTAAGTACTTTTATTTATTTATATATTTTGCCTTATTTACATTTCTATATACTTTAATGTCATTACTACATACTTGTTAAAATTGATATAACTATTTATTTAGTGCTTAAACAACACATAAACACTGACCCTATGTATATTACTTTTACCTATGTATATTCCCTAACTACAGAGTGCTTGAGAGGAATGCAGGGAGTTGTAGTTTTCGAAACATCTGGAGATCTACTGGTTGCGTATCCCTGCTATATATATAACAGGGGGACTGAAAGGAAAACATCTCCATGCCCAGTTCTCTGAGACAATGAAGTGAGTTTGTTAATGGTTTATTACATTATTTAAGCAATAGACCCCATAGAAGCCATAAACCTGTGTCCTTTACTGATAAAATGTAATAAGATTGAAACATGACAGGATAGTCTGGGTTCTTTATAGGACCAGATTTACCAATAGTGATCCCTCTCTAACAGAATCCCTGGTATGGGGAGGGTGAGTATTGAAGACAGATTGATAACTTTAATTATAGAATGATCCAATGTATCTCCTATTGATCTATTATTGGTTGGAAATTTAAGGGGGAAGATTGATTCAAGCTCTGCACAACAGTTGTATTTCACTGTAGTGTTTCTACTTAACTATAACACTCTATACAATGTTACAATAAATAGATCAAAAATAGAGATGGACCAGATCACGGATCGGAACCCAGTTCCGCAATGGATTTCCGTGATTCACAGATTTTGCGGGAATTCTGCTTTGCAGATTTTTTTTCGAGACTCATTCGAAAATTCAAAGAAAATTTCAAGGAATTTTTAAAAATTTGGTAAAAAAAAATATTTACTGTAAATAGTCTTGGGACCCAGAAAATGGTCTGGGAAAAAGACAATTAGATTCTTTCTGAAAGAATCTGATTGTAACCAATTCTGATTAGAAAAGAATCTAATTGGTTACTATACCAGTCAAATTATTTCTAAAAGAATCTGATTGTAACTAATTCTGATCGGTTACAATTAGATTCTTCCAGAAAGCATACCAATAAAATTCTTTCTGAAAGAATCTGATTAACCAATTCTAATTGGTTACAATCAGCTTTTTTTTTCTTTCTTTTTTGAGAAAGTATCTTATTGGTATACCAATCAGATTATTTTCCAATCAGAATTGGTTAAAATGAGATTCTTTCAGAAACAATCTGATTGGTTAGTATGCCAATCAGATTCTTTCCCAATCACAATTGGTTTCAATCAGATTCTTCCACAAAGCATACCAATAAGATTATTTCTAAAAGTATCTGATTGTAACCAATTCTGATTAGATACAATTAGATTCTTTCAGGAAGTATCTGATTGCTGTACTAACCAATCAGATTCTTTTCCAATCAGAAATGGTTTCAATCGGCTTATTTCAGAAAGAGTCTAATTGGTTAGTATACCAATCAGATTTTTTCTGATTGGTATACTAAAAGAATTACAATCAGATTCTTCCAGAAAGCATACCAATAAGATTCTTTCTGAAAGTATCTGATTGTAACCAATTCTAATTGGATACAATCAGATTCTTTCAGAAAGAATCTGATTGGTATACTAATTAATCAGATTATTTTCTAAACAGAATTTGTTACATTCAAATTATTTCAGAAAGCTTCAGTTTGGTTAGAAAAGAATTAAATTCTTTCAGAAAGAATCTGATTATACAATTCTGATTTACAGTAAGTTACTGTATCATTTTTACAAAATTTTCGAAAATTCCTTTAAAATTCTAATTTTTGAACATTTCAGTGACCCTCGAAAATACAATGTGTAATCTCAAAAAAACAGTTCGATTGTGAGGAAAGTTACTTTTTTTACACTTCTGGATGTATGTACGTTTTCCCAGACCATTTTCCAGGTCCACAGGTGGAATGGATTTTAGCAGTTTAGCCCATCTCTCAAAACCCTGGATTTAAATATCTTCCTGTATAGATTTATTAAAACAAATCAATAAACAAAACAGAAAAATGTGATAGTGTTATATAACAAATATAAGATGGATATGCTTGTGAAGGTTCTCATTCATCCAGGTCATGGTATATCTGTTTTATTCAATTAAATCAACTGGACTTGAAATGTAGTTCTTGAAGACGTTTCGCTAGTCATCCGACTGACTTTCTTAATTCAGAATGACTTGTACAAGAATCTGTGGCAATTATGTACCCTGGAAAATCCCAATCAGCATATCACAGCCAGGTGTTAAGGGTGTGATTGGATAGTGGCTAAGAGGTGTTATAGGAACGCCCAGAGTAAGGTGTTAAAACAGCATTGTACATGGCAGACAGTTGGTGTTGAACCCCTCCACCTCTATTTAGGCTTGGTTTCTTTATTTTCACATAAATTGCCTCCTTAACACCTCTCTTGAACCAGTCACGTTCCTTTGCCAATATGTTAACATTACAATCTTCAAAGGTATGTCCTTTATCCTTAAGATGCAGGTACACGGCTGAGTCCTGACCCGAGGAATTGGCTCTTCTGTGCTGGGCCATACGTTGATGCAGTTGCTGTTTGGTCTCCCCCCCATACAAATCAGAGCATTCTTCACTGCACTGCACTGCATATATGATGTCGCTTTTCTTGTGTTTCGGTATTGGGTCTTTCTGGGCCTTTTGACAAAGGCCCAGTCTGGATATCCACAAGTTTTAAGGGCGTGTTATGCAGAGCCGAGAACATCCCCACTAGCACAGAGGCGAAGGCTAAAGAAATGAAACATCTCAGAGGAGCCCTTAAAACTTGTGGATATCCAGACTGGGCCTTTGTCAAAAGAAGTAGAAGGAAAGAATAGAACACAAATACCAACAGTGAAGGGGAAAAGCAAGACAGGAGGAAGAACATGGTCATCCCATATGTAGCAGGGGTCTCCGAGAAATTAAGAAGAATTTTCAAAAAACATCGTATCCCTGTCTGCTTTAAACCGAACAACACACTGAGGCAGCAATTGGTACATCCAAAAGACCCAATACCAAAACACAAGAAAAGCGACATCATATATGCGGTGCAGTGCAGTGAAGAATGCTCTGATTTGTATGTGGGGGAGACCAAACAGCAACTGCATCAACGTATGGCCCAGCACAGAAGAGCCAATTCCTCGGGTCAGGACTCAGCCGTGTATCTGCATCTTAAGGATAAAGGACATACCTTTGAAGATTGTAATGTTAACATACTGGCGAAGGAACGTGACTGGTTCAAGAGAGGTGTTAAGGAGGCCATTTATGTGAAAATAAAGAAACCAAGCCTAAATAGAGGTGGGGGGGTTCGACACCAACTGTCTGCCATGTACAATGCTGTTTTAACACCTTACTCTGGGCGTTCCTATAACACCTCTTAGCCACTATCTAATCACACCCTTAACACCTGGCTGTGATATGCTAATTGGGATTTTCCAGGGTACATAATTGCCACAGATTCTTGTACAAGTCATTCTGAATTGAGAAAGCCAGTCGGATGACTAGCGAAACGTCTTCAAGAACTACATTTCAAGTCCAGTTGATCTAATTGAATACAACAGATATAAGATGACCTGGATGAATGAGAACCTTCACAAGCAAACCTCATGACAGTTACCATATCATATTGGTCTACATTAAACAAATTCTCATTATTATACATGATTTTGTGGTACAATTTACTATAATTAGTAAATTGTTACTATAATAATAAAAGTTCTTATCATTTAAAATGGTGCTAATTTTGCCCCAACCCATCAGATGTTTGCTTTCAAATGTTACATAAGTTCTGATTGGTTGGGGCAAAATTAGCACCATTTTAAACGATAAGAACCTTTATTGAATCTCCCTGTAAGTTTGTTATTATCAGCTAGATCCTTGTTTAGTTTGACTTTGTTCTTACTTTATAGAACCCTTCCCAAGTAAACCTATTTTAACCCTAAAGCTTTAGGCTGGGTACACACCATAAAATATTTTCGGCTGACCACCTGATAGTACCGTGTTTTGGTTGGTCAACCAGAAATAATGCATGGTGTGGATGGGGGTGGCCGAAACTGAGCTCAGTCGCTCGAACAAGACAAATGGGCAATGGATTGTGTTGGCAAAATATGGGCAATCGTATGGTTCCCTATGGGATTGCGCAAACTGTTGGCTGCAACCGAAAATCAATTGGCCCACTAGTAGGTCAGGACAAAAAGTCCATTTATGTGTACCCAGCCTTACAGATTATGTCAGATATCCATTCTGAGAGTTTAAATGTAAGATAAATAATAAATAAAGTGGCCAACTATCTAATATGTGTGGCGGCTCCTACTGTCATCATTTAGTATCCTGCCCTGTCGGCAGAATTGGTTGGATCATCAACAATGCTCGACTAAATGTCCATACACCAAACAATAGTCCATACAAACCAATGTCCATACACCAAACAATAGTCCATACAAACCAATGTCCATACACCAAACAATAGTCCATACAAACCAATGTCCATACACCTAACAATAATCCATATAAACCAATGTCCATACACCAAATAATAGTTGGCTGAAATTGCAGTTCATATTTCACTTGTGCGTCATGGGTTGGCCGTGATTGCATGTGTGTATGAAGCTTAAGGCTGGGTACACACAAGTAAATATTTTTTCCCGACCGAGTGTTTGCTAGGCCGGGACAAATGTCTGTGGGTCGCTGCAATAGTGGCTGCGTCTGACAGTTTGCATGACCATTCATTCGGTCCCATAGGGAGCTACAAGACCGGCCGTGATTTACCAACATTTCCAATCGCCAGTTTATCCAATCCAGTCGGCCGGAACAAAACACTGAGATTTGTCGCAGAAGAAGCCGCAACGCCCCGTGGTTTTTCAGCGTGTCCAATCGCCGGTTCAGACATCGGTCGTGGCGTCCAAAAAAATATCCAATATTTCAGCCCGATCAAACAATACACTGTAATGTGTAGTGTGAACCCTGACTAAGTATTGTGGTCCACCTTATTGCCCATCCATTTGTTGTATAGTAGCCATAATTGGTCAATGGATGTGAGCAGGACCAAGGTCAGTTTACAGCAGTGATTGACATGGGGCAAATTTATCTGCAGCGTTTAACATTGCAGTAACAAGGGGATTGGTACATTGGATACATTTCACTAAATGTAAATGCTGGCGGTCTGGTTTAATTAATATTTTGCCTTAAAGGGCATGTCCACCCCCAAAACTATAATCCCCCCAACTACTGGCCCCATCATGTAGTGTAGTGTAATCCTTACCTCACATCCCAGCTCCATATGGTTCTCCTGTAGTCCCCCCCCAAAGTCCCAAAAACTGCCCACCAGGAGGATAGCAGAGTCCATATAGGACTCTGCCTCCTACCTGGCCTCCGGGAGAAGTTTGGCATGCGTACTGCAGCCCTTCTCCCCCTCCCTCCCTCTCAGGATTCCCTCCCCCTAGTGTTAAACCCTTTAACTATAAGATTCCCCCTGTCCCCCAAGCCCCAACCGCTATATTTATATTGTTAGAAAGCTCCCCAAACTTTACTTACCTTCCCTCTTTTTCCCGCCGAAATGCACTCCCGGCAGCCGCGTCCATGATTGGATACCGCTCAGCCAATCACAGACGCGACTGCCGGTCCCGCCCCTCTGCTTGCATTTTCTCGCAAGCAGAGGGCCGGCAGCGCGGCTGAGGAAAGAGGGAAGGTAAGTAGAGTTTGGGGCACTTTCTAAAAATATAAATATAGCGGTTGGGGCTGGGGGGACAGGGGGAATCTTACCGTATATTAAAAAAACATTTGAAAGCTAACATTTGATTGGTTGGGGCAAAATCAGCACCATTTTTAACGAAAAGAACTTTTACTGAATAACCCTGAATGTGCGTTCCATTATTGGATCAATCACTATTTTTTAGCCAATCACAAAACGGAATATTGGCAGAAATGCAGCGCAAACGCATTGGTAACGCACGTAAAGCTTAAGCATTGCACGTTACCATGCCTAAACAATCAATGGTTTCAAATGAATGAACTTGATTTCCCTCCATTCATCCTCCTCTAATACAAAAACATGTTATCCCAGGGGGACACATCACTGAATAGTAATCAATTGATTCACTATGTTGAATTGACTTAAAATAAACATTTTTAAAGCTCTGGCCTCTTCATGCAAACCTCAAACTAAATACAAATGAAACCCCTTGACCTGGAATCACTATTTGCTGTCATCAGAGTCAGACGTTAAAGGCACTGTCAACGTGTCAGTTTGTGTTTGTTTAAATAAAGTTATTTGTAAAAAAGAAAAAAAAAATGATAACGTGTCAACACCGGCTTCCGACTTCCGGGTGCTGCTAGGAAGGCTCTTTGCTGTGCTCAGGTAATGTTGACAGGCAGGATTGGTCTATTGGGATTTTATTTTAATTGCCAGCTGATAGCTATGTGTGAACTACATGCTGTGTCTGGGAACGCTGATAGTGTGAGAGATGATCAGGCTAGCCATAGAGACATAATATTAGGTACAGTCCCATTGAAAGGTCTTTATAAAGTAGTTCAGGTATTTTACTGAAATGGAAACCGAGAGCTTGGGATTTATTATTATGAACGATTTAGTAGCTGTGTGAGAAAGTAGTTATGTAAACAATGAGCTCAGTCATGTTTGGAATTCTAGGTGTTTAGGAAACTACAACTCCCAGCACGCCTTGTGGGAATTGTAGTTTCTAAACATCTGGAGTGCCAAGGTTTGACATCACTGATACAGATGATTGTGGTGGGGCAGTCAGGTAGAATACTTTTAATGCGCTGTAAATTATATCCTTATGAAGGGTGCTTGGCTAGGTCATCAGTTATACTCGGTGCTTAGCAGTGATCATTCACAAGAAAATGTAGTTTTATAGGCAGTAAGGTACCCCCTTCTTTAAAATATATATGGATTTAATAAACCTAAAGCTTAATGCTTTTATGTGCTCACAGAACGCCTTTATTCTAATGCATTTATATATTACCTTAGGGGGTCCTCCCTGTGTCATCAGTAGAGATGTAATGTGGGTTCGAATAGATTCTGAGGGTTTCGAAGTCTCGACGAAACTTTCTAAACTCCCGGATTTCATAGAACCCAAAGTAGACCATTATCAAAAACGAAAATTAAAACCACAAATGAAAGTAGTGATAGATTTCGGTAACCCTTAAATTTGTAATATCGGTAACCCTTGAAAATAGCGCTCGATTTCGGTAACTCTCGAAAATAGTACGCGGAAGCTCGAAAACAGCCCGATCGTGAGGAAAGATAGTTTTAAAATAAGTTTTGGTTATATTTATGGGTTACCCAGACCATTCCCCAGGTCTGTGTCATTTACAGTAACCGACTATTACTATTTGTCCCTCAAAATGGACAGAAACTTTCAAATTTTTCTCTCATAGACTTCTATGGGTCTAGAAATTTTCAAATTTCTAAATTTTCAGGAAAATTTCCAAAAATTCAAAAACGGAACGAAACTCAACAGTTTCGAACATCTCTATTCATCAGTAACAGTGTGTGCTCAGATTGTAAACACGTTTATTTATGTTTTCAGGCTTCATATTTTAATGGCTTCAGGCTTCATATGTTAAAATACCTGAGTTTGGGGGCTGCTTTTCTGGAACTGTATTGGTATTTACTTTTCATTATGTCATAATGAAATATACTGATATTTCCATATTCTGTGCTTGCTTTTCATATTTACCTTTATATACTGTAAGTATTAAAAGCAACGTGGCACTTTTTGTTTTGTTTCCAGTAAAGGTTTTTGCATTCTCAGGTTGGTAAAGACAAACTGATTTTTTTTAAAATGGTCTGATGTTTAAATGGTCTGTGGCCAGGTGTTTAGAAAATTTGCAGTACAGGCTTCCATTCAGATCAGCATGTTGGCTGTTAAATGATCTAATATAAAAAACAGGGTTGTTTGCCTTTGTCATATCTAGTGAAAAGTAAGTGTTGATTATTCTCTTGATTGAGAAAGATTGGGGAGATATATAATCAGATAAGTAGCTAATCAAACTATGATAGCTTTTTTTTCTTGAATATGTCATATAGGATGTGATATTTTTTAGGGAGTATCTTCCTAGTTAATGTTCAGTCTTTCTTCTATATTAGTCATACCTTTCCTAAGGGGTGGGGATAAAGATGAAGGCTACCTGTCAGGTGCAAACTGCTCTTTTCTTTCACACAGCCAGTACTGGTGGAAGAGGCAATGCTGGAGGACACAGCAATACTTTTTTGGGTCAAATTGAGAAAAAGGCATCATGTGGAACATAAACTCTGAAAATATTTGACCTGGAAATCTGCCTATGGCCAGGTAATAGCTTTTGTTGTGCTGTGCCTTATGGTAACTACATTCTTTGAACTTGATGTAATTAATTTTGTTCGAGTTTAAAATCAGCAGTGCTGGATTATGTCTTGCAATTCATGGTTTTACAATACATTCTGTATTAAATATACTTAGAAATTACAATGCCAAGCATTCCAAGGCATGCTAGTAGTTGTAGTTTCCAAACATCTGAAGTGCCAAGTTTCAGAACTATTCTAGTTCTAACTCTATATGGGTTATGTTATTTTGGGCTTTCCTGTTGCTGTTGTAGTGAACTTACGGTACTTAACACCAGGACTGAACACACTATGTGACGTTAATAAAGCATCTGTTTGAGTTATTCTTTGTAAATAAAAATTGCATAAATAGCATTTGAAAGCAAGGGGCAATGTAGACATTTAAATTGTAAACTTTTGCTTCAAGATTTTTCTTGTAAAATGTCCATTTGTTGTTTTCAGAATTAGCTTTTCCTGCTTGTTTCCCGTATCCTGGCACTGTAGTTTGCCTTCTGTTACGCAGTTTTCTCGCCAAAGAGTGGCCCTTTTGATCATTTCTATTGCTGTATTCATATTGGTACTGGCTACAGTCATTGACCTTCAACTCTGGAGTTCTAGAGCATACCGTGATCGGCAATTCAGAAGGTTAGTGAATAATTTTAATGGTGTATTTAAACATGAGTGTAATGTAATTACGAAAGGTCAAACAGTAATGGCAGCAATTATCATTATTGTAATAGTAGATTATTATAGAATGAAATGGTGCATTTTAATGGGTGTTGAATGGCATCTGAATCAATGATTTTAATATTTTTAAATTGATTCAGTGTGTTTGACAATGGGGATGAATCCTCTTTTGCAGATACTTTTTGTACCATAGGGAATGACTAATAAAATTCCTAGTATTGCTGAATATGACAAACCCACTTTTTGCTTTCCTCTGGATCATCAATGTCAGAAGGGTTTGTGTTGGATTGAATCAGGTGTTTTGAAAGAGAATTGCTTTACACTGGATCCTAGGCAAATTTGCAGTTAATCAAATTAGCAGAGTAATTATTATTCTATTTTTGCCTGTACCTAAACACAGCTGTATTGTTTGTATTATTTATATTGCTTAATTAGCTTAGGCATGTCATAGACATTGGCTAGAGGATTGGGTGGGTTTTGGGAATTGTTGATAAGCAACATTTAAAAGCCTCTGGTTACACAGCCCTGATGTCGCTGCTGTTGCATTTATGCTGCTACAGGGAGATGTACCCAATGTCCGCCATTGCACAAGCCTGTTTACAGTCATCAGCTGTCACCCTGTGAGTGTGTCCTTCACAGTGATGAACTGAAATTACTTTTCCTCGAGTCTAAAGGTGGCCATACAGTAGGAAGATTTTATGTACATTTCCAGTGATTGGCTGAAAAATTGTACATTTTCCCCAATCTTATTATGCGATATTAGATCGTAATATCGATCGTAATTACAATTGGGAAGGTTGTTTTTTTAAGTCGATTGGTAAAATGATCGTAGTGTTTTCTGAAGTTTAAATTAAATGTTAATGTAATGTAACCTCACAATAGACGACATTTGACATTAATCACAAATCAAATTGAATGTTGAACAATATTTATGGTACATCTACGTACAATAAACGTTGTACATCTGTTTATCAAAGTACTGGTAAGTATAAGATCGTAATTTATGATCGTACTAGTGCAATTGTTTGGCTTGATTAACCAATTGTTCAGTGTATTGGTAAATTGGGCTAAAAATTGCATGTCTTTTCGGCGGCCCATCCATTCATTTGTCCGAAATGGATGAATGGGCAATCAGACATATCGGTCGCCGGGAACTGTCAGCTGTGGCTACTTTTCCCGCAACAGTCAGTCCTTCGTCCTAGCCAAACGGTCGGTCAGGACGAAGGATCCTATGGTATGGCTTAAAGGGGTGGCCATAGATCCCCTGATAATTAACTGTAGTCACCATCAACATATTTGTAAAGGGTTTATCATATCCTCTTGAAAACACCTTTTTTTTGCAGGGAAAACAAAGCCAGCTTTGATAATTTATCTTTATAGCACAGATTCTCCATTCCTCTTACCATTTTAGTTGATCATCTCTGTTTCCAATTTGTTGATGTGCTTTCTGTGGACTGGTGGGCAAAACTACTCAACATACTCAAGATGAGGCCTTATAAGGGCTCTATAAACAGGTGTATTTATAAATTCCCTCCTTAAGTCTGTGCTCCAATTTATGCAGTTAAGTACTTTATTTGCTTTAACAGATAAGGATGTTTAGACACTTAAGCTAGCCATACACGGCCAGATATTCTTCCAATCTGATTTCCGCTCCAAGTTCCCACCTTGAGGCTTTGATCTTTCTACAGAAGATTCTCCATTGAAATCTGTGGAGATGAAGACTGAAGATGGAGTTGGCGAAAAAAAGTTCCACCTGGCCTGATCGTTTTGCCGCTAAACAAAATAGGAAAATAGTTTTTGACATTTTGAGTGATACAATTGAATTTATAGGATCACTCAAAATGACAATCACGTTTATTGAGTGCTTTACAAGTCTATTGTCCACAATATCTTTCAAGTCCTAATCTGTTAGTTCAACTTCATTCCATTTAGTATATAACTATCCTTCATGTTGTTTTTGCCAAAATACATAACTTTTCATTTCTCAAACCTCATTTAAGTGACTTTGCAAGGTGGAGACATTGGGGGAGTAGGAGAACATAATTATTCTTTAATTGTAAAGCTGTATTAGAAATAAAGTACATTTGCACTATTGGCCTAAAGGTCTGTACACACGTGCGATTGTAGGCACAACCGGTTATGGAGGTAAGGAGGACTATCACTTGGTGTATTGGGTGCTCTGCAGGGCTAAATGGCTGTTTGGTCAGATGATCAAAACACCCAACCAATCGTCCATACACCCAGCAAAAGTTGGCTGAAATGGCCGTTCGTCTGACACTCATGTGACATGGGTCAGGCCTGTGATTGCTTGTGTGCATGTCTGCCTGTCTGTCTATCTATCTATGAATCTATTGCATAGTTACTACAAAATTTCAACGTTCTTACAGTGTGACTCATCAGGATTTATCTGACAGTTAGGATATCCTTGTTTTTTGTTGTTTTGGAACATACTCCTGATTAATTAATTCCAGGGAGCCAGGTGTAATTGTTCACACTACTTGCTTGGGGCACTTGCAGCTGTCTCCAGGGTCAAATATCTCTTCAGAATCCCAGATGCAGTCTATATGAAACTAGCTAAAGAGACTCGCAGCACAGCAGCTGTTTGGATTAGGAAGGCTTCTGTGCACAGTCTACAAACATGACACATGATTAAAGCGTTCAGTACTGATTAGAATAGCTCATTAGAGTTTGTTCTGACAGTGAGCGCCAAACAAAAGTTAAATCATTAGCCTCAACATGGCTTTGGGCAGACATCAAAGAACAGCTTTTCATTTTATTTAAAAGCCTGATAAATCTTTCTGGATTATCACTTATCCATAAAAGTCTTTATTTCATACTAATAAATGTCTAGGTTACATTGCATACATCTATAACATTATTATTTGCTTTATCTAGTGAATCTAGTGCATATATACGCACACCTATCATCATTAAATATATTATTTTAGGAATGAACTTTCATTATATATGGAGAATGTAAAAGCTATACCTAGAAATGGATGGTCCCTTTACCAAGGAGATTACAGTGTAAATGTATAAGGATGTGTACATACAAGCTGATATTATAACAGCTAGAATTAGTAGTGAGTAAATTGAAATGCAATAGTTATAATGTATGCCCCGAACGAAACAATGGCTGACAGTCCATACCCGGAAGAAGGCAGGAGGCGGGGTTTCCATCGAGGGATCGGCTGATGTTAAAGTAGTCTGATAAAGCAAAGCTTTAAATGAAAGCCTGGATGTTTAGGCCATTTAAAATGAAACACTCAGTGGCCAAAGAGTAATAAAAATGCTAATATCAAAAATGAAATGTATTATATATAAAAACCTGAATAGATCGCAAATATATACATATAACTTACATTAATAATCTAATTTTAGGGCTGACCAGTCTAAAACACAGATAGTAAATTAATAAATATGAGTAATATAATAAGTGTACCTTTTATTATATTGTACCTTTAATTATATATAGGTGTTATATAGAATCAAAAATTCATTATAGTGCCATAAAGAGTAACAAAAACAAACAAAAAAATGAAATGTAAAATATCCAATAGCTTATTTTATGCAGTATCCAATGACTTAATATGTATATATCCTAGTAGTATGCATACTATGATCTAAAAAAGTTCTTTTTAAAGATGCTGCATGTGTTGTTCCCAATAAAAGACCTTGTTGTTTAATATCCAATAATTTACACTTGTAAAATAAAACTGTAAATGGTTAAAAAGTTCCACGTGGGTAAAATAGAAACGGAATGTCAGGGTGCAAGACACCATTAGGGAGATTGAATAAAAGTTCTTATCATTAAAAATGGTGCTAATATTCCCCCAACCAATCAGATATAATTTAACATTTGAAAGCTAACATCTGATTGGTTGGGGCAAAATTAGCACCATTTTTAATGAAAAGAACTTTTATTGAATAACCTTGAAAGTTGATTAAAACTACTCCGGTATTCTAATTTGGTTTGCTTGATGAATCGATTTGATCTTGCAAAACGCATAGTAGTGTATTGTGGGTATTCACAGGCCTTGGAAACTACCTCACCAAAATACCGGAGGAGAGAGTGAAGGACTACACACCAATAAAATAAACTACCACCTAAGTTCTTTTAAAGCAAACCAAATTAGAATACTGCAGTGGTTTTAATCAACATAGTGTCTTGCACCCTGACATTCCATTTCTATTATATCCACATGGAACTTTTTAACCATTTACTGTTTGATTTTACATGTGTAAATTATTGGATATTGGACAACAAGGTCTTTTATTGGGGAACAACACATGCAGCATCTTTAAAAGGACGGTATTTATATCATACTATGCATACTACCAGGATATATACATTTTGAGTTTTTACTTAATAGAATAAGCTATTGGATATTTTGTATAATATTTATTTTTTCTTTTCTTTTGTTTTTGTTACACATAATCACACTTTGAGCACTTTAATGTATTATTGATTCTATAGAACACCTATGTATAATTAAAGGTACACTTTATATATTATATTCATTTACTATCTCTGTTTTAGACTGGCCTGCCCTAGATTAGATTAATGTAAGTTATATGTATATATTTGCTATGTATTTAGGTTTTATTTACAATAAATTACATATTTGATATTCGTATTTTTATTGCTCTAGATCATTCATTTTTGTATCTGATCCCTAATAAGGATTGTTCCCCCAGGGACAGGGGGCTAATAAAGCAAATGCAATCCAAACTTGGCAACTCTTTTGTTTACTGCAGTGGCCAAAGAGACAGTAATACACAATTGTGGAAGATGTTTCATTGTTAAACTATACACTGGGACTGGATTTAACTTGGTTATTTATTTTATTTTTTAAACACAAACGTGGGCTTGTAGAGGCTGTAAACATTTTAAATCCACTGTTAATCACATAATAAATGTTCTATATCCACTGATCACACACTTGAAGCTTTCTTTTTTTTCTTGCCATCACATTTTTTTAGTTTAATAAAAAATAAAATAGAAGAAGAGAGGTTATTTGGCAAGATGTGTGTTAATATCCTCACTTAGTGTCTTTGGGAAAAGTAGCTTTACAAAACATTGATTAAAGGTATTGGGACAAAGAACAATATTAAGTTTACCACAAGGTTCTTTAATTTAAGAGAAGCTGAGACATGATGTAACATCAAACTCAGATTTGTAACATAGAACTATGGACTGACTATATTTCTAAGGCCAGATGGATTTTTGTGTAATTAAATTAGGCAAAGCTTAGCCTTGTAGAACATCTCAGTACCCCAGCCCTGCGGTTAGTTTTTGTGCTTGCAGAAACAAGTTCCACCAACATAACCTGATTGAGGTTGGACTTCTGAGCTAAGACTATGCCAAACAGATTTTAGTTTATTCATCACTGAATTGTTGTACAATTGGTTTACTGTCCGACTTCAGCTCATAACATAACACTCTAGAGAGGTGGAATGGTTGCTGGTATGGAACATGATGCCTGGCCCAGGATAATGACATTGGACTGCGGAATTATAATTGCATTATGCATCTGCTAATAACAAATGTAGTCTGTTATCTCTGAACTTCCTTGGTCACATTACATTACCATTTTAATTTCTGCACACTAAGCAAAAACCAGATGCTTTAGTGGACCTGTTTACAACATGTTAATTTAATAAAATAGACAAGCTTTTACGATTAGCCAGACACAATGAAGGTGTAAGCAGAATATTATAGCTTGTGTATTGAAATCCTCAGCGGAGTGTTTGACTCTCATAGTTTTTACTGGTGCATTATGGTTGTTATAGGATTTGCACAACCCATAATGGCTTTGCCTGGAATCCTGCTCATTATGGAATGTTTGGAACTTTAGTTTTTTTTTATAAAGACAGAATAAGAAGAAAACTCAGATGCAGTTGGCAGGGTTTGATAAACAACTGGACATGTCCACTCTTAGACAAAAATGTATACTTACCTTCCTTAACCCCCCAAACCCCAAGATGCAATACATGTACTACATCAGTAGTACGTTCATTAATGAAGACCTTCACTGCAATGATTGCTGCTTCCTGAGTTGTCTCCTCTGAGCATGTGCAAGCTCATAAAGAGCTGGCACAGCTTTTTAAGGTGGCATCTTTTGAAGAAGGGGAAAAGGGGGAGGCATACATCAGAGTTAAGATCTGTTATTATTGTGTTTCCTGTTCAGTCCAGGTTGGTGGTGTGCATCTCTGATTTTGCCCGGCTGTTCCACTTAAGTTTCTGCTTGTAAATCTATTTGCCAGAATTATATAGATATATTCACATTATATGTTTTTGCTTTCTCTGAAATAACTTTATTTTGTAGTTAAATATTTTACTCTATCCAGCAGTGCAGTAAATAGACCTGTCAGATAATGGTGTATATTTCTTTCACTATGTCATGTTAATGCTGGCCATTCAATTGTTCTAATGTTAGGCATCTAGACTACTTACCTGCTGATGTTCCAGCAACATTCTTGAAATGTTGGAATGCCGCAGGAACAAAGTTAATGACCTGCATTAGGCAGCTATACACACACACACAAATAACACACATAGTTCTAGTGTATGACTGATCCAAACGATTTTTTAAAACTCCTGGTCATTTCAAATCTGTACATGTATGACAAGTCCATCAATACACACACAGCAAGGTTTTGCCAGAGAACATGAAGAAACTAAAATTTAAGATTGTATAGCCAAACCGACGATTGGTTTATATAAGCAGATAAAGACTAGTGCTGTGTTAGGTACATGGGTAAAACAATTGCAGGGACAGTGTTCTGGAATCAGGCTTTCGTATTGTTTCACTAAGACAGAAATACCAATCCCAAGAACCTGCAAATAAATTGGCAAAGCGAATCTGCAAAAATTAATTCTTATCCACCTGCCTAATCACTCAATTTCAGGGGTTCATTGGTCGAAAGCCTCATCAGGCACGATTGATGGCCACGTAAAAAGTATGCTCAGATTGGTTTCTGATGAAATCTGATAAAAATTATCAAAAAAGTAATTTGCCTTTTGTGATGGCTGATATTGCCAATGATCGATGACTCCGTGATCAAGAGCCACTGAAATTGAACATATTTATGTGTGTGGGTAGAGGTAGAGAGACTGCATGTAAAGTAACACTTCTCTTTGGTCATTGGCTGTCTTCGTCTTCATCAAGCTGCTTCTATAATTGCAATTGAAAGGAGTCTTCTGCCAAATAAGCTGTAGAAATCCGTTCCTGCACTATTCTCTAGCTTTATATGGTGGCCATTTTTGTAAAAAGTTACTATTTGGGATTTCCACTGCTGTGTTTTATTTATATTGAGAACCTCCCTTATCCTGAAGAATTGGAGCTGCTCATGTAACTCCTAGCCCTTGTGGCTTTTTCTTTTCACAAGATGATAGATTTTTACTGGTCTAGTACTGCTAGAAAACCTTTTATAAGTTGCTGCAGAATAACGGCGCAGGCAAAATGAAATCCCTGTATATCCTAACAACCAAGGAATGCTGGGAGTTCTAATTCAACAGCTGGAGTGTAAAGGGGACAATACACACTGATAATCCTGTCTGATCCAATGGGATTTGCAGAGTATCGGCAAGGCGTGAGGGAGGGAAATGCCTGACAATATGCAGATGAACTACTGCCATCGACATCGCTGTTGGTCCTTTTATGCATGGACAACCAATCCCCCATATGGGGACCAGTTGGTGCCGTGTATGTAGTTACCACCGTATATTACCAACAGTTCTTAAATGGAATCTACTGGTACACATGCCATCCCATGTGTATGAGCTATTTAATAGGCTGCATGTTGATAGTGATTTGTTATACTCCTGTTGTCTGCCTTTAACAGATTTATAACTCAAGTTTCGATTAATGCCCCTTTTACCTCTCTAACAGGTACTTGGACCAGATAGAGGACTTAGAAGCCACAGATACAAAGGATCCCAAGTTAAACTATGGCATTGTCATTGACTGTGGCAGCAGTGGATCTCGGGTATTTGTTTACTTCTGGCCTCCTCATAATGGAAATCCCCACGATCTTCTGGATATCAAACAAATGAGAGACCGGGGCAGTAAACCAGTGGTCAAGAAAATCAAACCAGGTATCGGTCTATGTCCGATGTGCCTACAGTGCCAGTAGGTTTCTGCTTGTCTGTTGTACGCTATTTTTACATTAGCAATACCTGTAATAATCAGAAAACCTGCAGTTGCTTCCTTTTATCCCTTTCCGCCTCCCTGAGCACCTGATGAAAACCATTAAGTCTGAAACATGTTGTGCTTCATCCCCAATAAAAGTTTATTAGCATATGATATTAATGGGATCTCGCGTGTCTGTGGCACAGAGCATATTACTAATAGAGGACAATAAAAACTTTTTATTGGGTATGACCGATAAGGGAGCCATACACGGACTAATCTCAATCATACAGTTCCTCGATTGTATGATCGGGATTGGTCAGATAAAAAATGTCCTATTTCCCAATAAGGCCAAAATTGGCCTACAATCAGGGGATCACTCATACATTATCCAACGGTTATACCATATCGTGCAGATTGGATTGTGTATGGCCCCTTTAGTTACAAGTAGGCCAGGGAATCTGTGCTTCTCTTGTTCCTTAGTAAAAGGAGTTGTATAGGAATTAGTGAATTATGGTAAATTTAAGTTGGGATGTAAAGGTGTTAAATAAAAGTAAAATAGCCTTATTAATTGTTTATTAATAAGCCTAGGTGGATTCATCAATTAACTTTTACTCCTGTTTAAAAGAGACAATGAAAATTGTGGCATTTGTAGCAAATGGAATGAGCATGTTTGCAAATTCCCATAAATCAAGCTGCCAAGAATTTGTGGTGAAAGTCTCGTGTGTATGGCCAACTTTTATGACCAATTTTTTATTGTTTAGAAAGAAAAGTTACGGAAAAGGATATAAACTGATGATTCTGCACATATTAGAAAGGAATGGGAAAAAAAGAGACCATTATCTGTAGTAAAGGGATTCTTAAATGTGGTGCCGGTGCCCACTGGTTTGGAGCGAGAGAACAATATTAAATTATAGCTAATTTTTAATACTGCCATGTACTGTAAGTGTAGCTAATTTAGGGTAACAAATTAACACATGTGTGCTACAAAAAAAAGTTAGAGAATCACTGCTGTTGTACAGTCCACCCAGACAGCTTTGTACTACCACCTAGTGGTCAGTTTTTTTTAATGATATAAGTTCTGTCCACGTTTTGAGTGTCCATTGCCAATTTTGAGGATCAGCTTTATTTACATTTATACCATGACAAGACTGTATTATCAATGTTCTCATTTTTGTTTCTTGGCTGGGTGCATGGGTATATATAAAATCTTTGTGGACACAACACTCTATTTAATATAATGCACACAATATTGTGTGCACACACGCATAACATTGCTGGCTACTTTTGCGCTGTTCTAAATGTTAACTATGATCTACAGTAGCTGCATTTAATATAGGTTCTCTTAGGGGGCTTTAAGTTAACCAACCATGTGTTCCTGATATGTATTGATTGGATGGGCTAAAAGTTCCTGTTTCCTATTGTAATTTTAAGGTTTTCGTTTATGGGAAGCTGCCAGTCTCTAGTGAGGTTTACAGAAAAAATTCTGGTTTTGTTTGCCATAAATATTACTAAACCCATTAAATATCCCAAAGAAGTGCTGGAAAATTCAGCTTATATGGCTACAGGTATTCCATCTTTGTAATACAGCTCCCAGTATATGGGTATACCATAAGTGTAAAATAAGTTGTCTTTCTACTTAGGCATCTCCACCATGGCTTTGACATCAGAAAAAGCAAGTGATTACATGAACCCTCTTTTAAGTTTTGCTGCTTCTTATATCCCAAAGAATAAACACAAAGAGACTCCCTTGTATATCCTCTGCACTGCCGGGATGCGCGCCCTGCCCGAGAGGTGAGATTCTAGGATGTACAGAAGGGAAAATAAGTTTTCAACATGTTTTTCTCCATAAATATATTTCTAATGGAGCTAATTACACCAGATGTGGGTAACAACCCAAGTAAAGCGCACATTTAAAGAAATCAAGACAATTCCATAAAAACTGATGTACAGTAATGTGGAATAACACGGGGAATAAGTATTGAACGCGCTTATTGAAATGAATTTAATACTTAAAATACTAGAAAAAATACTAGAAAATACTTTGTTGGTAATGACAGACCTAGAAAGATTATCAAAAATTTAAATTTAATACTTATTTTCCCTGTTGTATGTTTTGTTTGTGTGCTTTTTTTTGATACATGCTTATTTGATTTTACCATAAAATGGCCTCCCATGGTTTTGTGCTTTCTATTATTTTCAGCCAACAGACAGCCATTCTTCAAGATCTGGTGAGAGACATTCCACAAGAGTTTGACTTCCTCTTTTCTGAAGCTCATGCTGAAGTCATCACTGGAAAACAAGAAGGTATAACTAAACTCTATTACCAAGGATGACCAGGGATAATCATTCCAGACAGTTTTCAATCATTTGTAAAGTAAAATAAAGGAACCAAAGATTTCTCGTCTCCCCAAAGCTTTTAGGTTTCCTTGTTTCTGTGCATATGGGATGTGTAAACAAATTATTTAACCCATATTTATTGGTCTTCACTTTACTAACAAAGTACTGCACTGCAGGAGGAAAGACAATTATTAATGTATACATTTTTTGGCTGGTACATGTGGGCTGAGTTTAACCTCATTATAACAGCAAACTGATTTACTTGTATTGGTCGGAAGTCAGCTGATTAAGTGACGCAGCCTATATGTCTGTCCAACTGACAGATTTGTAAAAAATGTAGTCAAAACTAGTCGGCCATGCAGAAATTCATTATCGATCACCCGGACAATCCAACCAAAATATTGGACTGAATGATCAATTGGGCAAAAAAGCATGACCCCTATGTATTAACATCATGTATCATCTGATACAAAGTAAACAGTTGCTTGACTATAACTAAATGTTTTCTTAGTAGAATATGAAACCCATTTTATATATCCGTGCTTGGATGTTAAAGGGCATGTCAACCCCCAAAACTAAAATTTAACCCACTACTGGCCCCACTGTATAGTGTTAAAAATCCTTACCGTACATCTCTGCTCCTTATGGTTCTCCTGCGGTGCATGTTCAAAGTAAAAAAACCTGAAGAGTAGGAGCTGTCGGTGAGTCATCCGGTCCCTGCTGCTTCCTTAACCTCACTGAGGACATTAACATGCGCAGGGGAGTGCTTCTACCCCCTCCCTCTGTATCCCTTCTGTCTTCTGCATCCCTTACCTATAAAACCTTTTTTCTGTGTGTAGGGCACCCCGTCCCGACCCCAACCGCCAGTTTACTTTTATTAAAACAAGCCCCAGAAAGATACTTACAGGCTGTGTGCATAGCCGGCTAACAGAGAGCCGGGAGCATAACACCAGAGCAGTGAAGGTCTGTGGGTACCTTTCTGGGGCTTTTTTTTGGGGGGGTGGGATGGAATGCCCTACACACAAAAAAAGGTTTGTTTTATAAGTGGATATACCCTTTAATATAAGAGTCTTTGTGACTAGGGAGCATATTTATAAAGGTTCGTTAACTTTTCGTGGCCATTATTCCCGCCATTTTCTCAAAAAACGCGTTTTCTGTGATTTATAAATGGGCGGAAAACGCCCACGAAAAGTTAACAAATCATTAACTTTTCGTGGCTACCTGAACAGTTACCGCCGCTTCTATTTATAAAGCGGCGGTAACTGTTATGCATCGCTAATCTCGTCCGTAATACTTCGCCATCTTGAAGGTGGTGCAAACGGCCGAGATTCCCCCCTGGATCGCGGCTGGTGGTCTCACCCGCCCCGGGAGGCACGCCCACCTCGCTGCGGGTGGTCACCGCTGCGAAGGGGCGCGGCAGGGCACGCTCCAGCGGGGGACCTGAGAAGGGCCTTTTGGGGCTTAAGGGGTCCCGCCGCTCGAACCGGGACCCCCTTTCCCGGCCCTACCAGGGCCTTTGCGGCACTTACAAGTGCCCTTGCTGCACTGAGGAGTGCCTTTGGCGGGGGTCCCACAGCCCGAACCAGGACCCCCAGTGAGCGGCTCTTAAAAGAGCCCTTGGGCGGCGTCTTCTTTCTTCCAGCCCCGGCGACACCAGCTCCGCTGAGGCCGCCGGCCCCCGAGAGGTACCCCGGCAGGCGCTGGCGACCTCAACGAGGCCGGTGTTGCTGGCGTCTTGATCCGTTGCGACGTCTTCGGGCTGGCGACACCAACCCCACTGAGGTTGCCGATGCCAGGCAGGCTCACCGCGGCCACCAGTGAGCCCACAAGCACCGCCGGCCTCAGTGGAGCCGATGTTGCCAGACGCTTCTTTCTTCAGCCATCTACTGCGATGGCTGTTATAAATACGGCGATATTGATATTTTCGTGGCCACGATGTGCGGCGGTAATTTTTGGCCGCTATTTTTGGCCCTTTATAAATATGCCCCTAGGTTTTTGGACACAACAGCTAATCCAAGCAAGCTCTCTGCAGTTAACTTCTGCTCTGTTTCTGTAATTATTATATTTATTGTAAAATTGGGGTAACATGGCAGGTTTTCTGTTTTTGTGTCCATTTTAGGTGTGTATGCCTGGATCAGTATTAACTTTGTTCTTGGGCGTTTTGACCACGTGGTTGATGGTAGGTGTTATTATTCAGCCATGCATCTTTCTTGTTCTTCTGCATTATGCATGCTTATTGTTTTGATTAAGCTTGAAAGATAACTTTTTGGAAAAAATTACTAGATATCTTGTTGGGAAAATAATTTAGAAATTAAGTTTTAGTAATTTATAGTCAAGAAAAGTGTGTTTAAGCCAGAACCTTTTTAATTCAGTAGTATATAGTTTGAATTGACATTTAATCTCTAAGCAACTTATTTAATTACAACCTGTGTTAGTGAGATTACCATTTCTGTGTTTTCTCCTGTAGACAATGATGCTGTTGTTTCGGTAACTTTTGGTAAGCAAGAGGAATCTATCATTCGCAAGCGAACAGTTGGCGTGATTGATATGGGAGGCGGTTCCCTTCAGATTGCCTATGAAGTACCAACAACGTTGACTTTCCCTTCTGCTGAACATGTATGTATGTAGATTGAATTTGGTGCCCTTCCTTCCTGAATGACCCAGGGACAACCTTCTTCATAAATGGTAGAGGCTGCCTCAGACCTTAAAGCATTTCCAGAAACCCCAAGTATATGATGATTCCCTAGAACCCACTTATTGTAAAATCACAATAGTATTACCTGACAATGTTTCCTGGCTGGATTATAGATATTAAGGCCATAATGTCAGGCAGGAACATGTGCAGGTATATCTATTTCTGTATGACCAACATTAGAGTGGTTGAGGTCTTTATCTCAGAATACACATACAGTATAAAGCAAAAATGAGGCATAACAAGGTAGTTGCTATATATTACCAAAAAAATTAAATTTTTTAAAGTGCTGCTTTAAAAATACGGTAAATGAGCCTAATGCTCTAGGAAAGAGATTTCTCACTCTTTTCATCCTTTTATGTCTGCTGTGTGGCAAAACTGCAGCCTTTATTTACAGAGTTTACTAGCGGTCAGAGATATGGGGAGCCTGGAGTATTGTTTATTTTTGTTCACATTATGATTATGAATTAAGTTTGTTTGTGTAGCTAAAAGGATAAGGGACATTATACAATTAAATTCTATTTTATCCCACCAAATGAATTTGGTGTAGCACAGTTAAAAGGTATCACTGCCTTGTGATCCATTGCTAGAATGTAAAGGTGCCTATACATTATAACTCACCTTCCGATCGATCCCCGGAAGGTGAGAAACCACTGTCATAAAAGATATTAATTGGATTTGTCTACAGGCCAATGTCCAACCTATCTAATATCTTCATAGTGTATGGACATCTTTAGTACCCAACATCTGCAGCAAACAATGTATATTGTCTTGCATTATTTTAGGAGGAAGATGCCAAGTTAATGCTGGCAGAGTTCAACTTGGGCTGTGACATTCAGCACACGGAACATGTTTACCGCGTGTATGTTACAACGTTTATGGGGTTTGGAGGGAATTTTGCACGGCAGCGTTATGAAGACATGATTTTCAATGACACCATTACAAAAAACAGGTATGATGCATAGTAATTTATGGTGTTTTGTTGTGCAAATGCCATAAAAGACAATTTGGCATTTGACATGTATTGAAGCTTGGAAGGTAATTGCTCTGATCATTTGATTCTCTTGATGCATGTTGAAATATCAAGCCTTGACACTTTGGTGATAAATAGGTCAAGTCATTGATTAAAGGGGAAACTGTTTACACATACCTAGTTATTTTACCTTTTGTCTTCATTTCTAGAAATTAACTTGGTTTTACATCTATCTTTATTTGTGGTCAGTAGTGAGCTGCCATTTCATTGTATATTACCCAGATGCAAAACCTTGAATATTTCTCTTGAAAGCATATGTATTTGCACTTCCTCTTTAAAGCAGATTTCTTCTAATTTTAGAATACTGGGGAAGGAGATCGGAGTTGGTACCAACACACCTCTAATAGACCCTTGTTTGCCCATGGGACTCGCAGACAAAGTTCGGAGACAGGATCAAGACCTTAATATCCTTGGTAAAGGAACCTGGGACATTTGCAGACAGCAGCTTAAACCGTTGCTGTTAAAATCTAATAATACTCAGGCCTATTTAAATGGAGTTTACCAACCAGCCATCGATTTCTCAAACAGCGAGTTCTATGGCTTTTCCGAATTCTTTTACTGTACAGAAGATGTTCTTCGGATGGGAGGAGTTTACAACAGTCAGAAATTTGCTAAAGCTGCAAAGGTAGGGTTTCCAAGGTAACTGTTTTTTCTTTCTTGACTGTATGACCTTTCTAACTATTGGAATGCCAAGTAAGGCTAACCATATTGTGTCTATTCATACAAACAACATATATATTGAAACATGTCAGGAAGCCCTTCTGTGCTTGTCAGGTGAAGGATTTCTTAACCATGTGCTGGAGAACATCAAGAGGCTTCCAGTAATCATCAGACACACAGTACAGTTTGTGGTGGTCCTAGTAAGTGTAGGACTATAGAAAAACACTGCACATTGCTTCTAGGCACAAAGGAAACCATCTATTTTGATGATAAACCAGTTTTTCTTTAATTCTTGAACTGAATTAAATTATTCATTTAACCTTTTCCTTTTCTTCTCTTTAGGAATACTGTAGCATGGCTTGGACTACATTAATGGATAGATTTAACAATGGCCTCTATTCGTCTCATGCTGACCAACACAGATTAAAGTAAGTTTTCTGACTACACCACCGTGTGTTCCTTAATTGGAAACTGGAAGACCTGTTGACCTGTAAGATTTGCAGAAGTAACAACCAATGGAATGTAATCAACTTACTGCGTTACTGCAGTTAGAGAACATCTGATTGGTTGCTGCAGATAAAAAGCACAGGCAAACATTTGTGCCTTCTTTTGCGTCAACCTCACTGCTCCACAATATATTAAAAGCCACAAAACGGAACATTAAGGATCAGTAATAATCTGCTGTAATGTGAACCATTAAATCTATCCAACAAATGTATGTTTGCGAGGCCAGTGGACTGACAGGGTCTTTTTATGAAGTCCTGTGTGGGATTACTGCTGTAAATTTAGCTATCTGTGGTAAAGCTCTGGTCATATGACATATCGATGATTATATGTTACATTTCACAGCTTTATTAATCAACTGTCTCTACAAGCCACCCCACTATATATCCAATTTGTTTGCATGTTTTATATAAAATGGCAAATTGGAAGTTTTATTTTTATGTAACATTCCTGTGACAATTCCCCTCACTGCATAAACCTCACCCTTAGTGTAAAAGTAACTTTCTACTTCTTTATACATAATGGCAGTCAGTCTATGTTGTTAATGCTTTATTATTATTTTTCCACCCTCAGATACCAGTGTTTTAAGTCAGCCTGGGTATATAGTGTTCTTCACGACGGTTTCCATTTTCCACACAATTATCCAAATTTAAAGACTGCACAGCTAGTGTATGATAAGGAAGTGCAATGGACTCTGGGAGCAATGCTCTACAAAACTCGCTTCCTTCCACTCAGGTAAACAACCAAGTGGATATTACAGTGAGAGAGTGTCATGTGATGTAGTAGTAGTAGTTTAGCATTTGTGTCTTCTTCTCTCACCTTTCACCCAGAAGGCACATTGTGAAGGGGGAGCACAAAAATAACATCAACTAACACTGTTTTCTTGGATGTCCTTAAGTGCTCATGAAGTTTGGAAATGGGTTTCTCTGGTTAAAAAGACAATCCAGATATGAATGTGTTTATACATGACATTTATATTTCTCTCATTTCTACATACGTGTGCCCCTTTGGTATAATGTGTCCCACATTCATGGTATCTCTTTATGGGTCTCTACTCCCCTCTGCCCCGGTCCCACAGCAATAACGGCAATCAAACAATATTGGAAGAAGACTCTGCAGTATTCCACTGCAAACAAACTTTATTTCAGTGTTCTCAGCAACATGTTTCAGATCCTTGAAAAAGGATCCATGTAAGATCAGAAACATGTTGCTGAAAGCACTGAAATAAAGTTTGTTGCAGTGGAATACTGCGTGGAGTCTCCTTCCAACGTTGTTTGATACATGTGGACGGGGGGAGCTAAAACTGAAAGTGCTCGCAGGTAAGTTAAAAGATGATTGCTCTGCATGTACCAAAGAATGGGAGGTAGGAATACTCGCTCCTAATTCCTATACCATTATAAAATGCAGGTGCACTGTTTGAAAATAGTGATTATGCTGTATAGTTCTCTTTAAAGGGAATCTATAGTGAAAAAAACACATTGCCCCAGTGCAAAGTTAAATTCATGTACTCTGTGCTGCCTTTATCCTACCTCTGTCAGTGACTGTTTTTCCACGGTGTCAAATCTCTGTGCAGCACTCCCCCCTTCCCCCTCCCCTCTGTTACCTCCTCCATGTCTCAACTCCGGCTAACCGACAAGCTTATCATGTGCAGTAGGAGTTAAAACTTCAACATCCTGAAAAACACACCCACGCACAGTGGCCAATAGAAAGCAAGCTGTCCTGGAGACATGGAAGAGAACAGTACAGTTACTACTGCAATACAATCTCTCTTTTTGTGACCCATCATCAATTAGTAAAAGCTATGAAGAAGGGGGGTCAAGTGCAGCCTTATCTCTGCAGTCAAAGCTACATCTACCCCCCCCCCCGCTAATGTTCTTATCTCTATGTTTGTTACAGAGCAGGGAGGGGCTTGAGCAGGGAAGAGGATGACGTCACAGATTTGATTGACAGTAGAAGTAGGAGTACAGGAATGCAATCCTGTATTCTTCTAAATTGTTTATCTCAGGACAGAGAGGGAATCTGAAAAAAGTTAAGACACTCTGGGGGTTGGGGTGAATTATAGAACACATGGAAGGGGGGAAAAAAAGTTCATGTTCTCACTATAGATGCCCTTTAAACAAAGCAGTAAGCTAACATTCAGTCTACTCAGTTTTTTATTTACCATTAAAGATTTAAATTCTACAGTTACAAATATATATACCAGCAGATAGACTGGTTCAGTGGTTAAACCTGAGTTATAATCAATTTCTGACTGAACAGGCAAACCTTTTAATCTTATTTTATCTATTAAGCTGGGTACACACCATTCAATAATTCATCCCAACCGACTGAGATTTCAGTGTATTGGTCAGTCAAGCCAAAATATTGGATGGTCCGACCTTTCAATCTGTCGAAAGAAATGAACGCATCAGAAAACCACGACAGATCATGCAGTACTTTCTGTACAACACACTCAATTGTGGAAAACTGTCAGCCCTGGCTACTTTGGCCGAGACCGGCGGTCTATTGTCCTGGCTAACCGTGACGAAGGATTGGACGGTTTAGTATCCAGCTTTAAGCTTGTGAAGGTTCTCATTCATCCAGGTCATGGTATATCTGTTGTATTCAATTAGATCAACTGGACTTGTAGTTTAGTTCTTGAAGACGTTTCGCTAGTCATCCGACTGGCTTTCTCAATTCAGAATGACTTGTACAAGAATCTGTGGCAATTATGTACCCTAGAAAATCCCAATTAGCATATCACAACCAAGTGTTAAGGGCGTGATTGGATAGTGGCTAAGAGGTGTTATAGGAACGCCCAGAGTAAGGTGTCAAAACAGCATTGTACATGGCAGACAGTTGGTGTTGAACCCCCCCACTTCTATTCGGTATTGGGTCTTTCGGATGAGACAGCAATTGGTACATCCGAAAGACCCAATACCGAAACACAAGAAAAGCGACATCATATACGCAGTGCAGTGCAGTGAAGAATGCTCTGATTTGTATGTGGGGGAGACCAAACAGCAACTGCATCAAAGTATGGCCCAGCACAGAAGAGCCAATTCCTCGGGTCAGGACTCAGCCGTGTACCTGCATCATAAGGATAAAGGACATACCTTTGAAAATTGTAATGTTAACATATTGGCAACATGACTGGTTCAAGAGAGGTGTTAAGGAGGCCATTTATGTGAAAATAAAGAAACCAAGCCTAAATAGAGGTGGGGGGGTTCGACACACTGTCTGTCATATACAATGCTGTTTTGACACCTTACTCTGGGCATTCCTATAACACCTCTTAGCCACTATCCAATCACACCCTTAACACCTGGCTGTGATATGCTAATTGGGATTTTCCAGGGTACATAATTGCCACAGATCTTGTACAAGTCATTCTGAATTGAGAAAGCCAGTCGGATGACTAGCGAAACGTCTTCAAGAACTTCAAGTCCAGTTGATCTAATTGAACACAACAGATATACCCAGCTTTAAGCTTAGTAGATCCACGGCCACCAGTTTGTCATGACCAAGTGTGTGGTCCATAAAGGGCCGTGTGATCGGTCGTGGTTTACGAACAAACGATTGGAAGTTAGTTGCAACCCTCTGAAAAGGCGTGCAATTATTTCGGAGAAAAATTGCATGGTGTGTACACAGCCTTATAAGATCCAGATTTCTGTTGCAAAGGTATCACAAGACTTGGAGAGGACACAGGCATTAGCTATGGCATGTGGTACTCACTGTGTAAGATGTGCCATTGTCACATGGCCGAAGAGGAATCAGCTGACATCTGTGATAATTGACAGCTTTGAATTTGCCTAAGAATTCTGTGTACATTACTACATGCATTAAGGGAGAATGATTTGTATTTTTAACTCTGCCTTGTGTAGGGATATTCGCCAGGAGAGTGCTCGACCTTCCCGTGTCAGCTGGTTCCGATTCTCCTTTGTCTACAATCACTACCTGTTCTTTGCCTGCATTCTGGTGGTGCTGCTATCAATCGTTCTGTATATCCTAAGACTTCGCCGGATACAGAGACGTCAGGCTCGCTCTTTAGCTCTTGATTTGCTGCTGTTAGAGGAGGGTGTGCACACGGTGGCAGAACCCCTAATCTCCAGATAATACCACAACATCGCAACAGAAACTAATTGGACAGCCTTATTTGCTAATTTTTAATCACATTCCAAAGTTTTTTGCCATGGAACATTTACATTCCTCATGTTGGCCCAGGCTTTACTTAAATAAGTTTAGCCTTAAAGACGTTTTTCCTGATTTACAACTCAGAAAATGATGATTAAAGGGCAAGTCCAGCCCTAAAATGAAAACTTACATACGGTAAATCACCCCCCAAAACCCTAAACGGTAATAGTTTGAAATCTGAAATCTGAAATCCTGCACAATGTCCTGTTTCCCGTTTTTCTGCTTCCAGGTTCTTCCAGTTAGCAACTGTCAGTTATGGATTTGACAGTTGACATCACAGCCAATGACTGAATGTTAAACCCCTATCTGCCTCTTCTGAGCATGCCCAGGCTCAGTACCTGCTCAGTACAGGTTTCTAAATTGCTCAGTTTCCATGAGGCATCCAGAAGCATAGCAGGCATACAGTAATGAATTCATAGGACAAACTATGATATATCAACATATTTTAAAGAGGCTTTCTAAAAGCCTCTTTCTAAAAGATGTTCTTATGAGGGTGGAGTTGTCCTTTAAACCATTGCATTCTGTCACTTCCTACCCCATGTCCTCCTCAAGTTATTGGCTCAGATATACACCCAGACCAAGAAAAAGATGAATTTTTTGCACTTTGCGGAAGGAGGAGTAAGGATGAGAATTAAAGTGACCTAGAATTCAAGGTTTCATTTAGTCTGCAATTTCTGGGCTGTAAGTCTTTTAGCCTTTAAAGGGCATCTATACCGAAAAATAGGTTATTTTAAATTGACTTTTTTTAAATTTGCTCTCAAAAACTATTCTGTGAGTAGTTTTACTGTAGCTGGAATGGTGACAGAGTTTTTACAGTTGGAATTCTGTATGCTGTGTGCAGGCTTGACAGTTGGTTTGTGGGGAAAAAGTCAAATCGGATGGAAGTGGGAGTGGTTAAGAGGGAGAGGGGATACTGCTCCTAAACAAAATGTGTGCTGGATTGAAGGCATGCAGCAACACACACAAATCAGAGTAAGTGCTACTTACATGTATTCAATTATAGATTAAGAGGCAAAGTCATTTTTTCAGTATAGTGTTCCTTTAATCCTAGATGAAACCTCCATACTGCTTCCTTTTTGAAGCCTTTTATTCCAAGATTTTTTACATTTTGATTTGACCATAAGATGTCTTTAATTTGAGAATAATAATGATAATTGTAATTAAATAAACTGCCATTAAGATAACCAGTAAGGCTCTTACTGTTAGAGCTTGGGTGGATAAATAAAAATGTAATACCTTTTGTTATTAAATAAAAAAAAAAAAAGAGCTTAAAGGATAAGTACACTGTAAAAGCAAGTTAAGTTAAATTGGAAGCAGCAGCTTTAAAAAATCTTTCCCCCCCTTTTTTTCCCCCTTGGTTTCCTGAACCTACCTTTTGCTGCTGTAAAGTTGCTGACATGTTGGATGTGATGTGTAGACCTCCCCTCTGATACTTGCTGGATCTCCTTGTTCTTAAGCCTCCAAAAGCAGTGCTCGTTTCGTCCATGTGTCCGTGATGACACGTTGCGCAAGGGCCGAGGCAAGCGCACAGACGAAACAAGCATTTTGGAGGCTTAAAGAACAAGGAGATCCAGCAAGTCTCAGAGGGGAGGAGCTAAACAGACTACACTGCACACCCAAGATGTCAGCAACTTTACAGCAGCAAAAGGTAGGTTCAGGAGACCTAGGGGGGAAAAAATCCTTTAAGCAAGGATAATATACATGAAATACTGTAATCGATTGGTAAGTCAACTCCATGTATTTGTTTCTAATTTAAAGGGTATCTCCACTCGTTTTTTTCAAGTTTTGGTAGTCCAGTTCTATTTGAAGAACGGGAGGTAAAGGAGCTGTGCCTACCTTCGGTTCTTCAATAGAACACACAGGGAGATGGTGAGCAGTTAGGAAACTGCTCGCTCGCCGCTCCTCCAGGGTGTAGTCTGACAGGTCCAGACGGACTTGTCTTCTAGCGCATGCGCGTCTATGCGCATAGAAGGCAAGGTCCGTCGGGACCTGTCAGACCAAGCTCCGGGGGAGCGAGGAGCGGGTACGTTTCTTAGCTTGTCACCAGTCTCCTGTGTGTTCTATTGAAGAACGGAAGTAAGGCACAGCTCCTTTCCCTCCGTTCTTCAATAGAACTGGATTACCAAAACTTGAAAAAACGAGTGGAGATACCCTTTAAAGGAAAGGCCACCTGTAATGTGAAGTTTTATACTGTAGAGGTATATAACGTTCTAAGTGTTTACTGTAACTTTAGTAGTATTTATATAAAGCTTGAATGTGTTTTCAATGTCAGAATAGGAAACAAGAAACGCAATTGAAAATCTAACCCATCACATTACCTTTTTCTGATTACTAGCAACCATATAGCTCTTTGTATGGCAGATAAGGGAGTGACAGATTAAAATATAAATATATATTATAATTCACAAAAATTGACTGTAACATGACATCTAATTATAGTGTGCTAATTAGTATGAAGAACTACAGCCAGGAAATCAATCATCATGCCCATAGTTAGAAATCTTAGGGGGGGGGGGGCACTGCTGATTTCAGATCTATCTAAATTCCGTTAGTACCAGTTGCACTGCTGACATTGAGGAAAGTGTTGGGGATATTGTATGTAGTTGCAGCTCTAGTGCCCCCTGTATTACATACAGAGTGTTTCATCTCTTATCTGGTGGCATCCCAAACTGTAAGCCTACTTTCACATGGAGGCCATTCTGGTGCTTCTAGATGTTTTGCCGCTAGTAAAATGCTTCATTTCCATTGTAAGTTTTTGATTCCTATAAACACATGACATTTATTCCTAACACTCCATATTGCCCTCTTCTAGGTCTGTTATTTTCAGTGTTCATAGCAGCTCACTATGAGCTATTTTTAACATTTTGAAGGGATGGGGAAGTTGAAAAGATGTGAAAAAAATATTCATGGACCTAAATCAGTATTTCCATCATGTTTAAATAACATGTAGAGAATGGCTGTAGGAGGATTGTACAGTCCTGGGCTATGCTGTACTGTTACCATGCTTAGAATACCATCCTGTGTTATTTCCTGCATTTCACATGTCGTAAATTACCATCCGTAACAGTGATCTCGAACCTTGGAATTCTAAATGGTTAGAAACTACACAATGCAACCAAGACATGCTCGGAGTGCCAAGGTTCAACAACACAGAGATGCTGGCAGTTATAGTTTGCCTAAAGCGATGGATGCTAGGTAGACATATGTTTTTGAGGTCCAGCAAGTCATTAAATTCACTTTAATATTAAAGCCCTGTGTAAGATAACCTGTGAAACTAGAAAACAGTGATGTATTATATTGACTTATGTACAGTATGATGACCTTTGTAATTCCTGGATGAAAACCAAAGCTCTGATCTCTTGAGTGAAGACAAAACATTCCAACATTTAATGCTGTGAACTGTTCCATTTTACATCAGCTATAAAACATTCCGATGCCTCTCAAAAACAATAGTTGTTTGCTAATTGAAGGGCACTTTCTTCTTCTAGCCACTCATTCATTGTATACAGCACACCTTTTTTCAACTGTCATTGTCTGATTTATATAATAAAGGGACGGAAAGAGCTGATTAAGTAGTTTGTTTTGAAAATCAAATTATTTATACAGTCTGCCACCTATCGGGCAGCTTTGCTTGCCACCTTTCTTGTCTATGTATGCTGGAAGTTGTAGTTTTCAAAAGTATGGAGGCCCAAAGGTTGGAAATATTAGTATCTATGTTAGGATGTAAATAGTTTTGTTGACTGAACATATATTCCTTTGTGACATCCATGCTTTTGAAGATGGCCATGGGCAATCTGAAAATTATTGATCTGTGTCCTTTTGACCTGATATTTCTTCTGGGAAGAAAAGTGGTATCAGATGTTTTGTTGAAGCCGACCGATCGGACTATTAAAGAGCACACAATTGGCTGAAATTTACCAACTAGATATCAGGTGTGACACATTGACCCTTGTGAACCAATCCTTATTCCTATGGGAAAGATGAAGTACAACAGTAGTGTCCATTCACACCTAAGGTTCGTACACACCCTAGATTTTCCCCAGACCTCTGAGCCCCAAACGAACGCATACACATGTGCGACTCATCCGAAACGGACTTCCAGCGCAGGTGTGTGTTGGGGTCGTTCGAGGCTTGGAGGTCTGGGGAAAATCTAAGGCGTGTACGAACCTTTACACTTTGAGCCATATTTTTAAAAGCGCAGCTATAGTCTAGTAACCCGGGTTAATAAATCTGCCCCTTTTAGGCTGAGGCCACACTGTGCTGGACAGCAAAGTGCATGAAAAAGGTGCACGTTACCATCTGCTCGCACTGCGATATGTTGCGCATGCATTCTGGAAAAAAATGGTGATCTGCAAAAAAATGGTAAACATGCACTGCTCTGCGAGGAAAACGGAACAGTGTGTCCTAGCCCTAAGTGAACATTTATAGAAAGCTATACACCCCACAGCTACAATAATGGTATCCCTTTCACATTAAAGTTAACCTTAGTGGCACAGACATGAGAACTTCAGGTAGACAGTAACCATAACTACAACAAACACATTAAATACAATTTAATTTATAAGACATAATACACAGTTACTTTCACAATAAATATAAATTAACACAATAAGACAAATCAGGTTTTGTTATTTAGCTCCTGTTGTTCTGATGTATTTTTAAAGCCAATGTTATTCAGTTCAAAATCTTGTATTCAAATTGATAGAGGTAACACTCGGACAACAGGCAGGACTTTGGACTATTTTATGCTATTCAAAGGATGGAAGCCTAGATAGAGGTGATCGAATTGCCTCTTGCCAGCTGTGGGGAACACTACTGTTTAATGTTATTTAGTTCATATCATGATGCTGATTTGTAAAAATAAAACTTTTGACTCGCAGGCAGATGTATCCCTCGGCGCTTCTTGCAGGGCACGTCTCCTATTGGTTAGGCCATGGGCCAAAGTGGCCTGACAAGCACAACTTTCTAGATGACAGTTCTTTTTTAGGTAAACTCGGGTGATGACCTAGCAGTTTACGTCCTTCTTCTGGGTACTGTCAATGGTTAGAGGGGGGTGGAGGAGGTATTGTTGTCCTTTAGCATGCATAATGGCATGGCACGGATATTGCAAAAATATGTGTCATGAACACACCAAAGGTTTTGGTAAATGACAGTCGATCTGACCAAAATATAAGGCCGGGCTACTGGGATAAAATATCAGCCTAAGTGTACCAGTGTTAAAGGGCAAGTCCCCTCTCAAATGAAAAATTGTATATAGGTAAATCACCCCCAAAACTGCAATAGCTAGAAATCTGACAGATGTTAAACTAACCTGAAATGCTGCCTGATGTTCTTTCTGCTTTTAGTTAGCGGCTGTCATTAACAGATGTAACTGATGACATCACAGCCAATGACTGAATGCTATTCCTCTAGCTGCCTCCTGGGAGCATGTAAAAACTTGTGAAAAACCTTGGACATCTTGAAGAGAAGATACTTTTGAGAGTCAGAGGGAAGGGGCAGCATCATTTTGCTGCAAAACAGATTAGACTTGCTTCTGTCAGCTTTCTAACTACTGTAGTTTTGGGGAGTGATTTACCTATAAATTCATTTGAGGGGTGAACATGCCATTTAAAAGTATATATAATGTATAAAAGTATAATAAAGATTTCAATGAACTCATGTAAATGTAAAGCATTACGGAAGATGTTGGCGCTATAAATCCACAATAATAATAATAATAATAATATACTTTTAAAGGGTACAGAATCTGAAAAATAAAAATTTAGTGCCACCTAGTATATAAGAAACATTTATATGTAAAAATATTTCTAGGGAGCTTTAGCGACGTTCATCTAAAAAGCAGAATATCCACCAGAGAACAATATCCGACCCATAAGGCAGTCCTATGCCTGGGTGCCTCCTTCAGTTTGGCTTTTACAGGAGCTGTAAAATATTTTTTTCTTTAATCAACAAGGTTGAGATGAAGGACTTGCAAGGTTGTTTGCTACAAAACGATTCAGGAAGGGAGACGAGGATACCTAGAAAAGAAAGTTCATCATTTTTACAAATACTGCAGCCTGATCTGGATAGTGTTGATGATAGCAGTTTCTCTTGAGCAACCACAGCTTGACTAATATACACAATAAAAACACACAAATCATTCATTATGTATCAGATTAGACGCTAAAAGACTCCTTTGCAGCTATAAGCATGTTTATTCTGCAATCAACAGAATGGACCAATAATCCCATGTGTATTGCTGCTTAGTCCGGCACCATTGGTGGTTCAATCCGGCGAAGCAACGCATGACTGCACTGTTAAACGTGTGATTTATTGGCTGAAACGTCTGTTCGTCACCTGCTCTCATGTCCCCACATTTGTCTTCTCCCCAGAATTATTTTTTCCAGCCGGATGGCATGGAAAAGTAGCCAGGAGGGGCAGGGCGGGGAAATTTGGAACCTGCATACAAAGCACGCAGGTTTGCCACGTCACCCTTTCTTGGACTGGCAATCTTGCAAGAGAAAGTTAACCTGTCCTTACATTATCTTGCAAATGTTTAGAAAGGTGTCTTGACCGGGCAGTTTTGCCAGGAGTTTTGTCTGGCTTTGGTGACGGGCACACACATATTAACCCTACATCAACATTCTTTAATAAATCACAACAATGTTCACCCCAGAATTATTTTCCCAGCCAGGTGGCATGAAAAAGTAGCCGGGTGGGCCACCTGGATAAAAGATGCTAGGGAGAACACTGGGTGCACATAAAAGATACTTGGCAAACAAACTGAAAGGGAGCCAACCCTGCTTTTAAGTACTTTAGGCTAAAAAAACAATTGTAAAGTGCCCAGAATGTATTACAATGGGGAAAATAGGTATTGCACACGCCAATATATTTTTAGTCACTGTATTTTTAATGGGGCTATTGACATGAGGTTTACAGCCGATGTCAGTAGCAACCCAGGTTATCTACACAAGAACACAAAGAAATCAAAATGGAATGACGGGGAATAAGCATTGAACACATCAAGAAAAGAAGGTTAAAAAGATTAACCAAACTATTGTCAGTTGGTTAAGGCCTAATTGATGGCCTATAAAAAGATTTCTTATTACCAAGGTATCACACAACAATCATTTCATGATGGGTAAAAGCTAAGAGCTCTTTGCAAGTTTATTGTTGCAAACCATACTGATGGCATTGGGGCCATAATCCATAAGTGGAAAGAACATAATATCACCATAAACTAGCCGTGACCAGGTTCTACTGGTAATGCACTGAGCCGACATGGCCTCTATGTATGCTCACTGCACAAGGCACCATCACTGAAGAAAGCATGTTGAGGCTTGTTTAACATTTGTATAAGTCTGATTATTAAGGTAGAGCGGAACTAGGTGTTACAAAGGGCTTGTATTAATATATACCGTATATACTCGAGTATAAGTCGACTTGAGTATAAGTCGAGGTACCCATTTTTACCTCAAAAATTAGTAAAACCAATTGACTCGAGTATAAGTCGAGTGTAGAGTAGTAGAAGGAAGTGGAAGTAGGGAGTAGAAATATCTGGAGTGGAACTGCACACACTAACCCCAAAACACACTACCCTGTCCCACACACTAACCCCAAAACACACTACCCTGTCCCTGACTCCTTACTCTCCCCTCCAGCCCCAGGTCCAGCCCCAGGAATAAAACCTATTTGCCTGCACCCATCTTCTCACCCTGCCACTACACTACACTACTACAGTACACTACACTACTCCCTGCACCCATCTTCTCACCCTGCCACTACACTACACTACTACAGACAATACCTACTCCCTGCACCCATCTTCTCACCCTGCCACTACACTACACTACTACTAATGCTGCAAAACTTACCTTTGCAGGAGAGTCCGGGCCCGACATCATGCACTTGATGGAGGAATCCGGCTGCCGCGTCCACTGATGGTCGCATCCACTGACGTCACGACTCGGCGCCGGGATTCCCGGCGCCGAGTCGTGACGTCAGTGGATGCGACCATCAGTGGACGCGGCAGCCGGGATCCTCATCAGTAAGTGACTGACTCAAGTATAAGTCGAGGTTCAGTTTTCAGACTGTTTTCACAGCCTGAAAACCTCGACTTATACGGTAATACATTAGGCTCTGGACTTTGAATGTGGAGGTACAGTGGGATATTTCCTTATTAAAAAAAATCACTTGGCTACATAGCTAAGTGACTCAATATATTATGTTCCACTGCACCTCCCCATTCCATTTACAGATTGTGGCACCCTTAACAGTGAACTAATTCTATAATTTCAGTGTCAGTAAGTACACCGCACAAACCGGATTAATGGCATTTGACAACCTCAAGAACCAGCAGGGTTAATCCCCTCCATGTAACAGACTTATGGTCTCTGCGCTGATACCATCTAGGCATCAGACCAGGAGTCCGTGCCCCTTCCTATAACTCATAGGTGTTTGTCCAATATATTTATTCCCACAGTGCACCGCATGACGTAGATCCCCTGTATTGTTTGACAACTTATATAATGCCTAATTGTAAATTAGTATAGTATAGTATTTTAGGATAAATAAAGACATACGTCCATCCAGTTCAACCCACTTGGCAATCAATACCCACACGTTCTACCTAACTTTTGATCCAGAGGAAGGCAAAAAAAACCCACCAGAATTATGAAGGGGAGAAAAAAAATCCTTCCCGGACTTCGGAAATATTCCTGGATCAACTCTTGATACTTTATGTATCAATACCAGTAACTCCCAACATTCTTTGTTTGCAGAAACTCATCCAGCTTCTTTCTGAAACTGACCAATGAACCTGCCATTACAACGTCCACTGGAAGACAGTTCCATATCTTTACCATTCTCACAGTGAACTTGAAGACTAAATTTCTTTTCTTCGAAAGGGAAGTTCAGTGCAAATACATATGCTTTTCAGAAAAAAGAGCAGTATTTTTCCATCCCAATGACCTTAATCTGCCAATTCAGCATTTTGTCTGTGTATAAATAACTGCAACCGAAATACTGACTTCCTGTTTGCAGGACCCCTAGTAGAGACCATTATGGTTTTGCCCTTGACCCAGCGCCTGGGTTGATTCAGTTGCTCAGTAGAGATCTGAGCATCTTTGACCCATCCAACAGCCAATCAGTAGAAATTACTGTTAGGAACATTCCAAGGATGTGGTGCATCCTGGGAAGAAGAAGAACCTGAAATGTCAGCTCACTAATGTCAATAGCAGGGAACAGCAAAGGGTATGAAATCAACTGATTTTTCAAAATGGGAGAGAATATGTAGAATAACTAAGAAGGCATTACACAAACTAACAATTTAACAATATTGATAGTTTCCACTGAACTGTCCCTTTCAAGTCTCAAGGGATGTCCTTGTGTCCTCTGACATGTTCTATTGGTGAACAATGCCCCAGATAGTTAAATCACCTACTTCAGCCCTTTACCTGGCAATTTTCCAAATTGGACACTTTATGTATACAATGGCTTTTTACTAATGTGCATTCAAAGTAACATACATAGTAACATAGTAACATAGTAATTAAGGTTGAATAAAGACATTCGTCCATCAAGTCCAACCTTTTTTTTTTTTTTTTTTTAACCCTACCTAACAGTTGATCCAGAGGAAGGCAAAAAACCCCAGCTAAAAAAGGGGGGAAAAAATTCCTTCCTGACTCCAAACGGCAATCGGAAAGTATCCCTGGATCAACCAGATCTATATGCATTAATACCAGTAATTCCTCAAGTTATTTTTAGTTTAGAAACTTATCCAGGCCTTTTTTAAAGTTATTCAATGAAATTGCCATTACCACCTCTGCTGGAAGACAGTTCCACAGTTTCACCGTTCTCACTGTAAAGAAACCTCTCCTAACTAGAAGATGAAACTTCTTTTCTTCCAACCTTAAAGGATGTCCACGAGTCCTCTGATATGAACTATTAGTGAACAATGCACCAGAGAGTTCACTGTATGGGCCATAAAATTGTTATAAGGTATCATGTCACCCACGCAACCGCCGCTTCTCCAATGTAAACAGCCCTAACTTGTCTAATCTGCCTGCATATTCAAGCCCCTCCATTCCCCTTATTAATTTAGTTGCCCTTCTCTGAACTGCCTCAATTTCCAAGATGTCCCTTTTGTATATGGGATTCCAAAACTGCACTACACGCCTTGTAAAGAGGGAGAACAATATTTTTCTCTCTTGATTCCATTCCCCTCTTTATACAAGACAATATCTTGCTAGCTCTAGCTGTTGCTACCTGGCATTGTTTGCTACAGCTAAGTCTGTTATCTACCAGAACCCCCAAATCTTTTTCCATTTCAGATGCACTTAACACAGAGTTATTTATGGTGTAGGTGGCACAGGGATTATTAAATCCCAAATGCATCACCTTACATTTATCAACATTGAATCCCATCTGCCATTCTGCTGCCCATTTTGATAATCTATCTAGGTCTGCTTGCAGCACTTGCACATCATTGGAAGTTTCCAAGGCTCTGCATAATTTAGTGTCATCAGCAAACACAGAGACCTTGCTCTCAATGCCCCCTTCTAAGTCATTTATAAACAGATTAAACAGAAGCGGCCCCAGTACAGAACCCTGAGGAACTCCGCTTAGAACTTTAGCCCACATAGATGTAGCTCCATTAACCACCACTCTCTGTTTGCGGTCCAATAACCAGTTCTCTATCCATGAACAAATGTTTTCTTCAAGGCCAACAGTCCTCAGTTTATACATTAGTCGCCTATGTGGCACAGTATCAAAGGCTTTTGCAAAATCCAAATATACCACATCCACAGCTGTGCCTGAATCTAACTTCTTACTCACTTCTTCATAAAAACCAATTAAATTTGTCTGGCATGATCTATTTCTCATAAATCCATGCTGACTACTACTAATAAGATGATCTCTGGAGACAAAGTCAAGGATATGATCCCTTAACAAAGTTTCCATCACCTTCCCTACCACTGATGTTAGGCTTACAGGTCTATAGTTACCAGGCTGTGAACGACTACCTTTTTTGAATATTGGTATTACATTGGCTTTTTTCCAATCCAGCGGCACATCCCCAGACAAAAGCGAATCTGAAAAGATGAGACACAGTGGTCTTGCTAGAACTGAACTAAGCTCTTTTAAAATCCTAGGATGCAATCCATCTGGTCCTGGCGCTTTATTGATATTAACTTTGTCTAATTGATTCCGTACCATATCCTCTGTTATCCAATGTGAAAACTCTTCATTTCCTCCCTGCACATTGTTACAATCCCTACTGTAAGGATTCTCAACAGTAAAAACCGATGTAAAAAAACGGTTTAGCAGATTAGCCTTTTCGGCATCCTCTACAACCACCTCAGCTCCATTATTTAATGGTCCCACATTCTCAGTCCTCATTTTTTTACCATTTATATACTTAAAAAACATCTTGGGGTTGGACTTGCTTTGTTCGGCAATCCGTGTTTCATTTTCTATTTTAGCTAGTTTAATTGCTTTCTTGCACTCTTTATTACAACTTTTGAAGTCCCTGTAAGCCTGTTCTGTGCCTTCTGCTTTCAAAATTTTAAAAGCCCTTTTCTTTTTTTCCATTTCCCTTTTTACCTGAGCATTAAGCCATGCAGGAGTGGACCTAATTTTTTTACACTTGTTTCCTAAAGGTACCGATTTGGAAATGTTATAGTTTAATATCCCTTTAAAAGTGGTCCACATCTGCTCAGTATCTTTACCTAGAAACAGTTCCCCCCAGTCTATGAGCAGGAGCGATTCCTTTAAAAGCATAAAATTAGCTTTCCTAAAGTTAAACGTTTTTGTTAAGCCAGTGAACTTTAGTTTTCTGCAACCTATATTAAATGACACTATATCATGGTCACTATTCCCTAAGCTTCCCATTACCTTCATCTCCAAAATGAGCTCTGGGTTATTAGATATCACCAGATCCAACAACGCATTCTTTCTAGTAGGAACTTCTACCATCTGTGAAAGAAAATGCTCATATAGGAAATTTAAGAACTTTATACCTTTTGAGGTGCTGGCAGTTCCATTACTCCAATCTATTTCAGGGTAGTTAAAATCCCCCATAACCAGAACATGCCCCATACCAGCAGCCTTCGCCAACTGCATATGGAGATTCATTTCCACCTCTTCCCCGGCATTTGGCGGCTTATAACACACTCCAACAATTAATTTACCTACCTTCTTGCTTCCTGTACACAGTTCCACCCATAATGTTTCTGCCGCATCATTTGCTCCCCAATCTATTCCATCTTTTAAATTTGGCTTCAATTCCTGTTTAACATACATACATACTCCTCCTCCTTTCTTATTAACTCGGTCATGTCTAAATAAGGAGTACCCTTCAATATTTACTGTCCAGTCGTGTGAATCAGTAAGCCATGATTCTGCTATACCAATTACATCATACCTTTCCTTTAACGCTATTATTTCAAGTTCGCCGGTTTTTCCAGCCAGACTCCTTGCATTTGTAAACATACATTTTAGATTATCAATTGATTTACTTCCATACATGGTCGTACATGCCTCCTTATCCTCTATGCTCCCCCCTCCTCCTTCTCCTCCCTCCGTTGTGTTACTAGCCCCCAGATCCCTAACTTCTCTATCTACCCCTGTGTAGTTAAACGTTCCCTCCCCCCCCATACCTAGTTTAAAATCTCCTCCAACCCCCTAGCCATCTTCTCCCCCAAAACAGTTGCACCATCACCATTGAGGTGCAATCCATCACTACTAAAGAGCCTGTAGCCAACAGAAAAGTCAGCCCAGTTCTCTAAAAACCCAAACCCCATCTCCTTACACCACTCTCTTAGCCACGCATTTATACTCCTGAGCTCCCGTTGCCTCCCTAGCGTAGCACGTGGCTGCGGTAGTATTTCTGAAATCACTACCCTGGAGGTCCTTGCTTTTAACTTGGCCCCTAATTCTCGGAAATCATTTTTAAGGACCTCACCTCCACCTCTAACTTTGTCATTGGCACCAATGTGAACCAAGACCGCCGGGTCACTCCCAGCCCCACCCAATAAAAAACCTTTCCTTTGTCTCCTACCAGCCCCCGCTCCACAGGTAACAGTATTTTTTAAACACAAGTATTTGTTTTAGTAATCCAGTGCTTTGAGTTTACTCAAACAATTCCTACCACCTTATTCAAGCAGTAAGTAGTAAAAAAAAATAAAAATACACTAGTGATTAATTACTTACACAGGCACCCTCCTAGAAATAAATAGTGTTAGGTTAGTACATTTACTAGGCTGCAACCACAGTTAATAAACGCTTTAGTTTTTTATGTTCAATGACACCATGTACAAAAAACAGGTATGATGCCCATAGTAATTTATGGTTTTTGTTGTGACAAATGCATAAGCAATTGCGCATTTGACATGATATTGCAAGCAACTTGGAAGGTAATTTGCTTGACATTTGATCATTCGCTTGATGAAGTGTTGAAAATCAAGCCTTGACATTAGGTGATAAATAGAGTCAAGTCATATTAAAGCGGGAAACTGTGTTACACATAACTAGTTATTTTACTTTTGTCTTCATTCTAGAAATGAACTTGGTTGTTACATCTCTCTTATTTGTGGTCAGTAGTGAGCATGCCATTTCATTGTATATTACCCAGATGCAAAACACTTGCAAATTTCTCTAGAAGCCATATGTATTTGCACTTCCTCTTGAAAGCAGATTTCTTCTAATTTTAGAATACTGGGGAAGGAGATCGGAGTGGTACCAACACACCTCTAATAGACCTTGTTGCCCATGGGACTCGCAGACAAAGTTCGGAGACAGGATCAAGACCTTATATCCTTGGTAAAGGAACCTGGACATTTGCAGACAGCAGCTAAACCGTTGCTGTTAAAATCTAATAATACTCAGGCCTATTTAAATGGAGTTTACCAACCAGCCATCGATTTCTCAAACAGCGAGTTCTATGGCTTTTCCGAATTCTTTTACTGCTACAGAAGATGTTCTTCGGATGGAGGAGTTTACAACAGTCAGAAATTTGCTAAAGCTGCAAAGGTAGGGTTTCCAAGGTAACTGTTTTTCTTTCTTGACTGTATGACCTTTCAACTATTGGAATGCCAAGTAAGGCTAACCATATGTGTCTATTCATAACAAACAACATATATATTGAAACATGTCAGGAAGCCCTTCTGTGCTTGTCAGGTGAAGGATTTCTTAACCATGTGCTGGAGAACATCAAGAGGCTTCCAGTAATCATCAGACACAAAGTTACAGTTTGTGGTGGTCCTAGTAAGTGTAGGGACTATAGAAAAACACTGCACATTGCTTCTAGGCACAAAGGAAACCATCTATTTTTGATGATAAACCAGTTTTCTTTAATTCTTGAACTGAATTAAATTATTCATTTAACCTTTTCTTTTCTTCTCTCTTAGGAATACTGTAGCATGGCTTGGACTACATTAATGGATAGATTTAACAATGGCCTCTATTCGTCTCATGCTGACAACACAGATTAAAGTAAGTTTTCTGACTACCACCGTGTGTTCCTTAATTGGAAACTGGAAGACCTGTTGACCTGTAAGATTTGCAGAAAGTCAACCAATGGAATGTAATCAACTTACTGCGTTACTGCAGTTAGAGAACATCTGATTGGTGCTTGCAGATAAAAAGCACAGGCAAACTTTGTGCCTTCTTTTGCGTCAACCTCAATGCCCTCCACAATATATTAAAAGCCACAAAACGGAACATTAAGGATCAGTAATAATCTGCTGTAATGTGAACCATTAAATCTACCAACAAATGTATGTTTGCGAGGCCAGTGGACTGACAGGGTCTTTTATGAAGTCCTGTGTGGGATTATGCTGTAAATTAGCTATCTGTGGTAAAGCTCTGGTCATATGACATATCGATGATTATATGTTACATTTCACAGCTTTATTAATCAACTGTCTCTACAAGCCACCCCACTATATATCCAATTTGTTTGCATGTTTTATATAAAATGGCAAATGGAAGTTTATTTTATGTAACATTCCTGTGACAATCCCCTCACTGCATAAACCTCACCCTTAGTGTAAAAGTAACTTTCTACTTCTTTAACATAATGGCAGTCAGTCTATGTTGTTATTATGCTTTATTATTATTTTTTTCCACCCTCAGATACCAGTGTTTTAAGTCAGCCTGGGTATATAGTGTTCTTCACGACGGTTTCCATTTTCCACACAATTATCCAAATTTAAAGACTGCACAGCTAGTGTATGATAGGAAGTGCAATGGACTCTGGGAGCAATGCTCTACAAAACCGCTTCCTTCCACTCAGGAAACAACCAAGTGGATATACAGTGAGAGAGTGTCATGTGATGTAGTAGTAGTAGTTTAGCATTTGTGTCTTCTTCTCTCACCTTTCACCCAGAAGGCACATTGTGAAGGGGGAGCACAAAAATAACATCAACTAACACTGTTTTCTTGGATGTCCTTAAGTGCTCATGAAGTTTGGAAATGGGGTTTTCTGGTTAAAAAGACAATCAGATATGAATGTGTTTATACATGACATTATATTTCTCTCATTTCTACATACGTGTGCCCCTTTGTATTAATGTGTCCCACATTCATGGTATCTCTTTATGGGTCTCTACTCCCCTCTGCCCCGGTCCCACAGCATAACGGCAATCAAACAATATTGGAAGAAGACTCTGCAGTATTCCACTGCAAACAAACTTTATTCAGTGTTCTCAGCAACATGTTTCAGATCCTTGAAAAAGGATCCATGTAAGATCAGAAACATGTTGCTGAAAGCACTGAAATAAGTTTTTGCAGTGGAATACATGCGTGGAGTCTCCTTCCAACGTTGTTTGATACATGTGGACGGGGGGAGCTAAAACTGAAGTGCTCGCAGGTAAGTTAAAAGATGATTTGCTCCGCATGTACCAAAGATGGGAGGTAGGAATACTCGCTCCTAATTCTATACCATTATAAAATGCAGGTGCACTGTTGAAAATAGTGATTATGCTGTATAGTTCTCTTTAAAGGGAATCTATAGTGAAAAACAAACACATTGCCCCAGTGCAAAGTTAAATTCATGTACTCTGTGCTGCCTTTATCCTACCTCTGTCAGTGACTGTTTTTCCACGGTGTCTAAATCTCTGTGCAGGCACTCCCCCCTTCCCCCTCCCCTCTGTTACCTCCTCCATGTCTCAACTCCGGCTAACCGACAAGCTTATCATGTGCAGTAGGAGTTAAAAACTTCAACATCCTGAAAAACACACCCACGCACAGTGGCCAATAGAAAGCAAGCTGTCCTGGAGACAGGAAGAGAACAGTACAGTTACTACTGCAATACAATCTCTCTTTTGTGACCCATCATCAATTAGTAAAAAGCTATGAAGAAGGGGGGGTCAAGTGCAGCCTATCTCTGCAGTCAAAGCTACATCTACCCCCCCCCCGCTAATGTTCTTTCTCTATGTTTGTTACAGAGCAGGAGGGGCTTGAGCAGGGAAGAGGATGACGTCACAGATTTGATTGACAGTAGAAGTAGGAGTACAGGAATGCAATCCTGTATTCTTCTAATTGTTATCTCAGGACAGAGAGGGAATCTGAAAAAAGTTAAGGACACTCATGGGGGTTGGGGTGTGAATTATAGAACACATGGAAGGGGGGAAAAAAAGTTCATGTTCTCACTATAGAGCCCTTTAAACAAAGCAGTAAGCTAACATTCAGTCTACTCAGTTTTTATTTACCATTAAAGATTATTTAAATTCTACAGTTACAAATATATATACCAGCAGATAGACTAGGTTCAGTGGTTTTAAACCTGAGTTATAATCAATTTCTGACTGAACAGGCAAACCTTTTTAATCTTATTTTATCTTTAAGCTGGGTACACACCATTCAATAATTCATCCCAACCGACTGAGATTCAGTGTATTGCGTCAGTCAAGCCAAAATATTGGATGGTCCGACCTTTCAATCTGTCGAAAGAAATGAACGCATCAGAAAACCACGACAGATCATGCCAGTACTTTTGTACAACACACTCAATTGTGAGAAAACTGTCAGCCCTGGCTACTTTGGCCGAGACCGGCGGTCTATTGTCCTGGCTAACCGTGACGAAGGATTGGACGGTTTAGTATCCAGCTTTAAGCTTGTGAAGGTTCTCATTCATCCAGGTCATGGTATATCTGTTGTATTCAATTAGATCAACTGGACTTGTAGTTTAGTTCTTGAAGACGTTTCGCTAGTCATCCGACGGCTTTCTCAATTCAGAATGACTTGACAAGAATCTGTGGCAATTATGTACCCTAGAAAATCCCAATTAGCATATCACAACCAAGGTTAAGGGCGTGATTGGATAGGGCTAAGAGGTGTTATAGGAAAGCCCAGAGTAAGGTGTCAAAACAGCATTGTACATGGCAGACAGTTGGTGTTGTGAACCCCCCCATTCTATTCGGTATTGGGTCTTTCGGATGAGACAGCAATTGGTACATCCGAAAGACCCAATACCGAAACACAAGAAAAGCCGACATCATACGCAGAGTGCAGTGCAGTGAAGGAATGCTCTGATTGTATGTGGGGGAGACCAAACAGCAACTGCATCAAAGTATGGCCCAGCACAGAAGAGCCAATTCCTGGGTCAGGATCACAGCCTTGTACCTGCATCATAAGGATAAAGGACATACCTTGAAAATTGTAATGTTAACATATTGGCAACATGACTGGTTCAAGAGAGGTGTTAAGGAGGCCATTTATGTGAAAATAAAGAAACCAAGCCTAAATAGAGGTGGGGGGGTTCGACACACTGTCTGTCATATACAATGCTGTTTTGACACCTTACTCTGGGCATTCCTATAACACCTCTAGCCACTATCCAATCACACCTTAACACCTGGCTGATATGCTAATTGGGATTTTCAGGGTACATAATTGCCACAGATCTTGTACAAGTCATTCTGAATTGAGAAAGCCAGTCGGATGATGACTGCGAAACGTCTTCAAGAACTTCAAGTCCAGTTGATCTATTGAACACAACAGATATACCCAGCTTTAAGCTTAGTAGATCCACGGCCACCAGTTTGTCATGACCAAGTGTGGTGGTCCATAAAGGGCCGTGTGATCGGTCGTGGTTTACGAACAAACGATTGGAAGTTAGTTGCAACCCTCTGAAAAGGCGTGCAATTATTCGGAGGGAAAAATTGCCTGGTATGGTGTGTACACAGCCTTATAAGATCCAGATTTCTGTTGCAAAGGTATCACAAGACTTGGAAGGACACAGGCATTAGCTATGGCATGTGGTACTCACTGTGTAAGAGTGGCCATTGCACATGGCCGAAGAGGAATCAGCTGACATCTGTGATAATTGACAGCTTTGAATTTGCCTAAGAATTCTGTGTACATTACTACATGCATTAAGGAGAATGATTTGTATTTTTAACTCTGCCTTGTGTAGGGATATTCGCCAGGAGAGTGCTCGACCTTCCCGGTCAGATGGTTCCGATTTTCCTTTGTCTACAATCACTACCTGTTCTTTGCCTGCATCTGGTGGTGCTGCTATCAATCGTTCTGTATATCTAAGACTTCGCCGGATACAGAGACGTCAGGCTCGCTCTTTAGTCTTGATTTGCTGCTGTTAGAGGAGGGTGTGCACACGGTGGCAGAACCCTAATCTCCAGATAATACCACAACATCGCAACAGAAACTAATTGACAGCCTTATTTGCTAATTTTTAATCACATTCCAAAGTTTTTGCCATGGAAAATTTACATTCCTCATGTTGGCCCAGGCTTTACTTAAATAAGTTTAGCCTTATAAGACGTTTTCCTGATTTACAACTCAGAAAATGATGATTAAAGGGCAAGTCCAGCCCTAAAATGAAAACTTACATACAGGTAAATCACCCCCCAACCCTAAACGGTTATAATAGTTTGAAACTGAAATCTGAAATCCTGCACAAGTCCTGTTTCCCGTTTTCTGCTTCCAGGTTCTTCAGTTAGCAAACTGTCAGTTATGGATTTGACAGTTGACATCACAGCCAATGATGATGAATGTTAAACCCCTATCTGCCTCTTCTGAGCATGCCCAGGCTCAGTACCTGCTCAGTACAGGTTTCTAAATTGCTCAGTTTCATGAGGCATCCAGAAGCATAGCAGGCATACAGTAATGAATTCATAGGACAAACTATGATATATCAACATATTTTAAGAGGCTTTCTAAAAGCCTCTTTCTAAAAGATGTTCTTATGAGGGTGGAGTTGTCCTTTAAACCATTGCATTCTGTCACTTCCTACCCCATGTCCTCCTCAAGTTATTGGCTCAGATATACACCCAGACCAAGAAAAAGATGAATTTTTGCACTTTGCGGAAGGAGGAGTAAGGATGAGAATTAAGTGACCTAGAATTCAAGTTTCATTTAGTCTGCAATTTCTGGGCTGTAAGTCTTTTAGCCCTTAAAGGGCATCTATACCGAAAAATAGGTTATTTTAAATTGACTTTTTTTAAATTTGCTCTCAAAAAACATTCTGTGAGTAGTTTTACTGTAGCTGGAATGGTGACAGAGTTTTACAGTTGGAATTCTGTATGCTTGTGCAGGCTTGACAGTTGGTTTGTGGGGAAAAAGTCAAATCGGATGGAAGGGGAGTGGTTAAGAGGGAGAGGGGATACTGCTCCTAAACAAATGTGGCTGGATTGAAGGCATGCAGCAAACACACACAAATCAGAGTAAGTGCTACTTACATGTATTCAATTATAGATTAAGAGGCAAAGTCATTTTTTCAGTATAGTGTTCCTTTATCCTAGAGAACCTCCATACTGCTTCTTTTTGAAGCCTTTTATTCCAAGATTTTTTACATTTTGATTGACCATAAGTGTCTTTAATTTGAGAATAATAATGATAATTGTAATTAAATAAACTGCCAGTAAGATAACAGTAAGGCTCTTACTGTTAGAGCTTGGGTGGATAAAAAAAATGTAATACCTTTTGTTATAAATAAAAAAAAAAAAAGAGCTTAAAGGATAAGTACACTGTAAAAGCAAGTTAAGTTAAATTGGAGCAGCAGCTTTAAAAAATCTTTCCCCCCCTTTTTTTCCCCTTGGTTTCCTGAACCTACCTTTTGCTGCTGTAAAGTTGTGACATGTTGGATGTGGATGTGTAGACCTCCCCTCTGATACTTGCTGGATCTCCTTGTCTTAAGCCTCCAAAAGCAGTGCTCGTTTCGTCCATGTGTCGTTGATGACACGTTGCGCAAGGGCCGAGGCAAGCGCACAGACGAAACAAGCATTTTGGAGGCTTTAAGAACAAGGAGATCCAGCAAGTCTCAGAGGGGAGGAGCTAAACAGACTACACTGCACACACCAAGATGTCAGCAACTTTACAGCAGCAAAAGGTAGGTTCAGGAGACCTAGGGGGGAAAAAAATCCTTAAGCAAGGATAATATACATGAAATACTTGTAATCGATTGGTAAGTCAACTCCATGTATTTGTTTCTAATTTAAAGGGTATCTCCACTCGTTTTTTTCAAGTTTTGGTAGTCCAGTTCTATTGAAGAACGGGAGGTAAAGGAGCTGTGCCTTACTTCGGTTCTTCAATAGAACACACAGGAGACTGGTGAGCAGTTAGGAAACTTGCGCTCGCTCGCCTCCTCCAGGGTGTAGTCTGACAGGTCCAGAGGACCTGTCTTCTATGGCCATGCGCGATCTATGCGCATAGAAGGCAAGGTCCGTCGGGACCTGTCAGACCAAGCTCCGGGGGAGCGAGCGAGGCGGGTACGTTTCTTAGCTTGTCACCAGTCTCCTGTGTGTTCTATGAAGAACGGAAGGTAAGGCACAGCTCCTTCCCTCCGTTCTTCAATAGAACTGGATTACCAAAACTTGAAAAAACGAGTGAGATACCCTTTAAAGGAAAGGCCACCTGTAATGTGAAGTTTTATACTGTAGAGGTATATAACGTTACTAAGTGTTTACTGTAACTTATTTAGTAGTATTTATATAAAGCTTGAATGTGTTTTCAATGTCAGAATAGGAAACAAGAACGCAATTGAAAATCTAACCCATCACATACCTTTTTCTGATTACTAGCAACCATATAGCCTTTGTATGGCAGATAAGGGAGGTGACAGATTAAAATATAAAATATATTATAATTCACAAAAATTGACGTAACATGACATCTAATTATAGTTGCTAATTAGTATGAAGAACTACAGCCAGGAAATCAATCATCATGCCCATAGTTAGAAATCTTAGTGGGGGGGGGGCACTGCTGATTTCAGATCTATCTAAATTCCGTTAGTACCAGTTGCACTGCTGACATTGAGGAAAGTGTTGGGGATATTGTATGTAGTTGCAGCTCTAGTGCCCCTGTATTACATACAGAGTGTTTCATCTCTTATCTGGTGGCATCCCCAACTGTAAGCCTACTTTCACATGGAGGCCATTCTGGTGCTTCTAGATGTTTTGCCGCTAGTAAAATGTCTATTTCCATTGTAAGTTTTTGATTCCTATAAACACATGACATTTATTCCTAACACTCCATATTGCCCTCTTCTAGGTCTGTTATTTCAGGTTCATAGCACTCACTATGAGCTATTTTTTTTAACATTTTGAAGGGATGGGAAGTTGAAAAGATGTGAAAAAAATATTCATGGACCTAAATCAGTATTTCCATCATGTTTAAATAACATGTAGAGAATGGCTGTAGGAGGATTGTACAGTCCTGGGCTATGCTGTACTGTTACCATGCTTAGAATACCATCCTGTGTTATTTCCTGCATTTCACATGTCGTAAATTACCATCCGTAACAGTGATCTCGAACCTTGGAATCTAAATGGTTAGAAACTACACAATGCAACCAAGACATGCTCGGAGTGCCAAGGTTCAACAACACAGAGATGCTGGCAGTTATAGTTTGCCTAAAGCGATGGATGCTAGGTTAGACATATGTTTTGAGGTCCAGCAAGTCATTAAATTCACTTTAATATTAAAGCCCTGTGTAAGATAACCTGTGAAACTAGAAAACAGTGATGTATTATATTGACTTATGTACAGTATGATGACCTTTGTAATTCCTGGATGAAAACCAAAGCTCTGATCTCTTGAGTGAAGACAAAACATTCCAACATTTAATGCTGTGAACTGTCCATTTACATCAGCATAAAACATTCCGATGCCTCTCAAAAACAATAGTTGTTTGCTAATTGAAGGGCACTTTCTTCTTCTAGCCACTCATTCATTGTATACAGCACACCTTTTTTCAACTGTCATTGTCTGATTTATATAATAAAGGGACGGAAAGAGCTGATTAAGTAGTTTGTTTGAAAATAAAATATTTATACAGTCTGCCACCTATCGGGCAGCTTTGCTTGCCACCTTTCTGTCTATGTATGCTGGAAGTTGTAGTTTTCAAAAAGTATGGAGGCCCAAAGGTTGGAAATATTAGTATCTATGTTAGGATGTAAATAGTTTGTGAATGAACATATATTCCTTTGTGACATCCATGCTTTTGAAGATGGCCATGGGCAATCTGAAAATTATTGATCTGTGTCCTTTTGACCTGATATTTCTTCTTGGGAAGAAAAGTGGTATCAGTGTTTGTTGAAGCCGACACGATCGGACTATTAAAGAGCACACAATTGGCTGAAATTTACCAACTAGATATCAGGTGTGACACATTGACCCTTGTGAACCAATCCTTATTCCTATGGGAAAGATGAAGTACAACAGTAGTGTCCATTCACACCTAAGGTTCGTACACACCCTAGATTTTCCCCAGACCTCTGAGCCCCAAACGAACGCATACACATGTGCGACTCATCCGAAAACGGACTTCCAGCGCGGTGTGTGTTGGGGTCGTTCGAGGCTTGGAGGTCGGGGAAAATCTAAGGCGTGTACGAACCTTTACACTTTGAGCCATATTTTAAAAGCGCAGCTATAGTCTAGTAACCCGGGTTAATAAATCTGCCCCTTTTAGGCTGAGGCCACACTGTGCTGGACAGCAAAGTGCATGAAAAAGGTGCACGTTACCATCGCTGCCACTGCGATATGTTGCGCATGCATTCTGGAAAAAAATGGTGATCTGCAAAAAAAATGGTAAACATGCAATGCTCTGCGGAGGAAAACGGAACAGGTGTCTAGCCCTAAGTGAACATTTATAGAAAGCTATACACCCCACAGCTACAATAATGGTATCCTTTCACATTAAAGTTAACCTAGTGGCACAGACATGGAGAACATTCAGGTAGACAGTAACCATAACTACAACAAACACATTAAATACAATTTAATTTATAAGACATAATCACAGTTACTTTCACAATAAATATAAATTAACACAATAAGACAAATCAGGTTTTGTTATTTAGCTCCTGTTGTTCTGATGTATTTTTAAAGCCAATGTTATTCAGTTCAAAATCTTGTATCAAATTGATAGAGGTAACACTCGGACAACAGGCAGGACTTTGACTATTTTATGCTATTCAAAGGATGGAAGCCTAGATAGAGGTGATCGAATTGCCTCTTGCCAGCTGTGGGGAACAATACTGTTTAATGTTATTAGTTCATATCATGATGTGATTTGTAAAAATAAAACTTTTGACTCGCAGGCAGATGTATCCCTCGGCGCTTCTTGCAGGGCACGTCTCCATTGGTTAGGCCATGGGCCAAAGTGGCCTGACAAGCACAACTTTCTAGATGACAGTTTTTTTTAGGTAAACTCGGGTGATGACCTAGCAGTTTACGTCCTTCTTCTGGGTACTGTCAATGGTTAGAGGGGGTGGAGGAGGTATGTTGTCCTTTAGCATGCATAATGGCATGGCACGGATATTGCAAAAATATGTGTCATGAACACACCAAAGGTTTTGGTAAATGACAGTCGATCTGACCAAAATATAAGGCCGGGCTACTGGGATAAAATATCAGCCTAAGTGTACCAGTGTTAAAGGCAAGTCCCCTCTCAAATGAAAAATTGTATATAGGTTAATCACCCCCAAAACTGCAATAGCTAGAAATCTGACAGATGTTAAACTAACCTGAAATGCTGCCTGATGTTCTTTCTGCTTTTAGTTAGCGGCTGTCATTAACACGATGTAACTGATGACATCACAGCCAATGACTGAATGCTATTCCTCTAGCTGCCTCCTGGGAGCATGTAAAAACTTGTGAAAAACCTTGGACATCTTGAAGAGAAGATACTTTTAGAGTCAGAGGGAAGGGGCAGCATCATTTTGCTGCCAAAACAGATTAGACTTGCTTCTGTCAGCTTTCTAACTACTGTAGTTTGGGGAGTGATTTACCTATAAATTCATTTGAGGGGTGAACATGCCATTTAAAGTATATATATGTATAAAAGTATAATAAAGATTTCAATGAACTCATGTAAATGTAAAGCATTACGGAAGATGTTGGCGCTATAAATCCACAATAATAATAATAATAATAATATACTTTTAAAGGGTACAGAATCTGAAAAATAAAAATTTAGTGGCCACCTAGTATATAAGAAACATTTATATGTAAAAATTTCTAGGGAGCTTTAGCGACGTTCATCTAAAAAGCAGAATATCCACCAGAGAACAATATCCGACCCATAAGGCAGTCCTATGCCTGGGGCCTCCTTCAGTTTGGCTTTTACAGGAGCTGTAAAATATTTTTTTCTTTCTTAATCAACAAGGTTGAGATGAAGGACTTGCAAGGTTGTTTGCTACCAACGATTCAGGAAGGGAGCGACGAGGATACCTAGAAAAGAAAGTTCATCATTTTACAAATACTGCAGCCGATCTGGATAGTGTTGATGATAGCAGTTTCTCTTGAGCAACCACAGCTTGACTAATATACACAATAAAAACACACAAATCATTCATTATGTATCAGATTAGACGCTAAAAGACTCCTTTGCAGCATAAGCATGTTATTCTGCAATCAACAGAATGGACCAATAATCCCATGTGTATTGCGCTTAGTCCGGCACCATTGGTGGTTCAATCCGGCGAAGCAACGATGACGCCACTGTTAAACGTGTGATTTATTGGCTGAAACGTCTGTTCGTCACCTGCTCTCATGTCCCACATTTGTCTTTCCCCAGAATTATTTTTCCAGCCGGATGGCATGGAAAAGTAGCCAGGAGGGGCAGGGCGGGGGAATTTGACCTGCATACAAAGCACGCAGGTTTGCCACGTCACCCTTTCTTGGACTGGCAATCTTGCAAGAGAAAGTTAACCTGTCCTTACATTATCTTGCAAATGTTTAGAAAGGTGTCTTGACCGGGCAGTTTTGCCAGGAGTTTTGTCTGGCTTTGGTGACGGGCCACACCATATTAACCCTACATCAACATTCTTTAATAAATCACAACAATGTTCACCCCAGAATTTTTTCCCAGCCAGGTGGCATGAAAAAGTAGCCGGGTGGGCCACCTGGATAAAAGTGCTAAGGGAGAACACTGGGTGCACATAAAAGATATTGGCAAACAAACTGAAAGGGAGCCAACCTGCTTTTAAGTACTTTAGGCTAAAAAAAACAATTGTAAAGTGCCAGAATGTATTACAATGGGGAAAATAGGTATTGCACACGCCAATATATTTTTAGTCACTGTATTTTTAATGGGGCTATTGACATGAGGTTTACAGCCGATGTCAGTAGCAACCCAGGTTATCTACACAAGAACACAAAGAAATCAAAATGGAATGACGGGGAATAAGCATTGAACACATCAAGAAAAGAAGGTTAAAAAGATACCAAACTATTGTCAGTTGGTTAGGCCTAATTGATGGCCTATAAAAAGATTTCTTATTACCAAGGTATCACACAACAATCATTTCATGATGGGTAAAAGCTAAGAGCTCTTGCAAGTTTATTGTTGCAAACCATAATGATGGCATTGGGGCCATAATCCATAAGTGGAAAGAACATAATATCACCATAAACTAGCCGTGACCAGGTTCTACTGGTAATGCACTGAGCCGACATGGCCTCTATGTATGCTCACTGCACAAGGCCACCATCACTGAAGAAAGCATGTTGAGGCTTGTTAACATTTGTATAAGTCTGATTATTAAGGTAGAGCGGAACTAGGTTGTACAAAGGGCTTGTATTAATATATACCGTATATACTCGAGTATAAGTCGACTTGAGTATAAGTCGAGGTACCCATTTTACCTCAAAATTAGTAAAACCAATTGACTCGAGTATAAGCGAGTGTAGAGTAGTAGTAGAAGGAAGTGGAAGTAGGGAGTAGAAATATCTGGAGTGGAACTGCCACACACTAACCCAAAACACACTACCCTGTCCCACACATAACCCCAAAACACATACCCTGTCCCGACTCCTTACTCTCCCCTCCAGCCCCAGGTCCAGCCCCAGGAATAAAACCTATTTGCCTGCACCCATCTTCTCACCCTGCCACTACACTACACTACTACAGTACACTACAAATCCCTGCACCCATCTTCTCACCCTGCCACTACACTACACTACTACAGTACACTACACTACTCCCTGCCACCATCTTCTCACCCTGCCACTACACTACACTACTACTAATGCTGCAACCTTACCTTTGCAGGAGAGTCCGGGCCCCCGACATCATGCACTTGATGAGGAATCCGGCTGCCGCGTCCACTGATGGTCGCATCCACTGACGTCACGACTCGGCGCGGTCTGATTTCCCGGCGCCGAGTCGTGACGTCAGTGGATGGACATCAGTGGACGCGGCAGCCGGATTCCTCCATCAGTAAGTGACTGACTCAAGTATAAGTCGAGGTTCATGTTTCAGACTGTTTTCACAGCCTGAAAACCTCGACTTATACGGTAATACATTAGGCTCTGGACTTTGAAGTGTGAGGTACAGTGGGATATTTCCTTATTAAAAAAATCACTTGGCTACATAGCTAAGTGACTCAATATATTATGTTCCACTGCACCTCCCCATTCCATTTACAGATTGTGGCACCCTAACAGTGAACTAATTCTATAATTTCAGTGTCAGTAAGTACACCGCACAAACCGGGTTAATGGCATTTGACAACCTCAAGAACCAGCAGGGTTAATCCCCTCCATGTAACAGACTTATGGTCTCTGCGCTGATACCATCTAGGCATCAGACCAGGAGTCCGTGCCCCTCCTATAACTCATAGGTGTGTCCAATATATTTATTCCCACAGTGCACCGCATGACGTAGATCCCTGTATTGTTTGACAACTTATATAATGCCAATTGTAAATTAGTATAGTATAGTATTTAGGATAAATAAAGACATACGTCCATCCAGTTCAACCCATTGGCAATCAATACCCACACGTTCTACCTAACTTTTGATCCAGAGGAAGGCCAAAAAAACCCACCAGAATTATGAAGGGGAGAAAAAAAATCCTTCCCGGACTTCGGAAATATTCCTGGATCAACTCTTGATACTTTATGTATCAATACCAGTAACTCCCAACATTCTTGTTTGCAGAAACTCATCCAGCTTCTTTCTGAAACTGACCAATGAACCTGCCATTACAACGTCCATGGAAGACAGTTCCATATCTTTAATCTCACAGTGAACTTGAAGACTAAATTTCTTTTCTTCGAAAGGGAAGTTCAGTGCAAATACATTGTTTTCAGAAAAAAGAGCAGTATTTTTCCATCCAATGACCTTAATCTGCCAATCAGCATTTTGTTGTGTATAAATAACTGCAACCGAAATACTGACTTCCTGTTTGCAGGACCCCTAGTAGAGACCATTATGGTTTTGCCCTTGACCCAGCGCCTGGGTTGATCAGTTGCTCAGTAGAGATCTGAGCACTTTTGACCATCCAACAGCCAATCAGTAGAAATTACTGTAGGAACATTCCAAGGATGTGGTCATCCTGGGAAGAAGAAGAACCTGAAATGTCAGCTCACTAATGTCAATAACAGGGAACAGCAAAGGGTATTAAATCAACTGATTTTTCAAAATGGGAGAGAATATGTAGAATAACTAAGAAGGCATTACACAAACTAACAATTTACAATATTGATAGTTTCCACTGAACTGTCCTTTCAAGTCTCAAGGGGTCCTTGTGTCCTCTGACATGTCTATTGGTGAACAGACAATGCCCCAGATAGTAAATCACCTACTTCAGCCCTTTACCTGGCAATTTTCCAAATTGGACACTTTTGTATACAATGGCTTTTTACTAATGTGCATTCAAAGTAACATACATAGTAACATAGTAACATAGTAATTAAGGTTGAATAAAGACATTCGTCCATCAAGTCCAACCTATCACTTTTTTTTTTTTTTTTTTTAACCTACCTAACAGGTGACAGAGGAAGGCAAAAAACCCCAGCTAAAAAAGGGGAAAAAATTCCTTCCTGACTCCAAACGGCAATCGGAAAGTATCCCTGGATCAACCAGATCTATATGCATAATACCAGTAATTCTCAATATTTTTTAGTTTTAGAAACTTATCCAGGCCTTTTTTAAAGTTATTCAATGAACTTGCCATTACCACCTCGCTGGAAGACAGTTCCACAGTTTCACCGTTCTCACTGTAAAGAAACCTCTCCTAACTAGAAGATGAAACTTCTTTTCTTCCAACCTTAAAGGATGTCCACGAGTCCTCGATAGAGACCTATTAGTGAACAATGCACCAGAGAGTTCAATGTATGGGATTAATATATTTGTATAAGGTTATCATGTCCCCACGCCAACCGCCGCTTCTCCAATGTAAACAGCCCTAATGTCTAATCTGCTGCATATATCAAGCCCCTCCATTCCCCTTATTAATTTAGTTGCCCTTCTCTGAACTGCCTCAATTTCCAAGATGTCCCTTTTATATGGGATTCCAAAACTGCACCGCATATTCCAAATGTGGCCTTACCGGTGCCTTGTAAAGAGGGAGAATAATATTTTTCTCTCTTGATTCCATTCCCCTCTTTATACAAGACAATATCTTGCTAGCTCTAGCTGTTGCTACCTGGCATTGTTTGCTACAGCTAAGTCTGTATCTACCAGAACCCCCAAATCTTTTTCCATTTCAGATGCACTTAAACAGAGTTATTTATGGTGTAGGTGGCACAGGGATTATTAAATCCCAAATGCATCACCCTTACATTATCAAAATTGAATCTCATTGCCATTCTGCTGCCCATTTTGATAATCTATCTAGGTCTGCTTGCAGCACTTGCACATCATTGGAAGTTTCAAAGCTCTGCATAATTTAGTGTCATCAGCAAAAAACAGAGACCTTGCTCTCAATGCCCCTTCTAAGCATTTATAAACAGATTAAACAGAAGCGGCCCCAGTATAGAACCCTGAGGAACTCCGCTTAGAACTTTAGCCCACATAGATGTAGCCCATTAACCACCACTCTCTGTTTGCGGTCCAATAACCAGTTCTCTATCCAGAACAAATGTTTCTTCAAGGCCAACAGTCCTCAGTTTATACATTAGTCGCCTATGTGGCACAGTATCAAAGGCTTTTGCAAAATCCAAATATACCACATCCACAGCGTGCCTGAATCTAACTTCTTACTCACTTCTTCATAAAAACCAAATTAAATTTGTCGGCATGATCATTTCTCATAAATCCATGCTGACTACTACTAATAAGATGATCTCTGGAGACAAAGTCAAGGATATGATCCCTTAACAAAGTTTCCATCACCTTCTACCCATGATGTTAGGCTTACAGGTCTATAGTTACCAGGCTGTGAACGACTACCTTTTTTGATATTGGTATTACATTGGCTTTTTTCCAATCCAGCGGCACATCCCCAGACAAGCGAATCTGAAAAGATGAGACACAGTGGGCTTGCTAGAACTGAACTAAGCTCTTTTAAAATCCTAGGATGCAATCCATCTGGTCTGGCGCTTTATGAATTAACTTTGTCTAATTGATTCCGTACCATATCCTCTGTTATCCATGTGAAAACTCTTCATTTCCTCCTGCACATTGTTACAATCCCTACTGTAAGGATTCTCAACAGATAAAAACCGATGTAAAAAACGGTTTAGCAGATTAGCCTTTTCGGCATCCTCTACAACCACCTCAGCCCATTATTTAATGGTCCCACATTCTCAGTCCTCATTTTTTTACCATTTATATACTTAAAAAACATCTTGGGGTTGGACTTGCTTGTTCGGCAATCCGTGTTTCATTTTCTATTTTAGCTAGTTTAATTGCTTTCTTGCAATCTTTATTACAACTTTTGAAGTCCCTGTAAGCCTGTTCTGTGCTTTGCTTTCAAAAATTTAAAAGCCCTTTTCTTTTTTTCCATTCCCTTTTTCCTGGCATAAGCCATGCAGGAGTGGACCTAATTTTTTTACACTTGTTTCCTAAAGGTACCGATTTGGAAAGGAATATAGTTTAATATCCCTTTAAAGTGGTCCACATCTGTCAGTATCTTACCTAGAAACAGTTCCCCCCAGTCTATGAGCAGGAGCGATTCCTTTAAAAGCATAAAATTAGCTTTCCTAAAGTTAAAAGTTTTGTTAAGCCAGTGCACTTTAGTTTTCTGCAACCTATATTAAATGACAACTATATCATGGTCACTATTCCCTAAGCTTCCCATTACCTTCATCTCCAAAATGAGCTCGGGTTATTAGATATCACCAGATCCACAACGCATTCTTTCTAGTAGGAACTTCTACCATCTGTGAAAGAAAATGCTCATATAGGAAATTTAAGAACTTTATACCTTTTGAGGTGCTGGCAGTTCCATTACTCCAATCTATTTCAGGGTAGTTAAAAACCCCCATAACCAGAACATGCCCCATACCAGCCCTTCGCCAACTGCATATGGAGATTCATTTCCACCTCTTCCCCGGCATTTGGCGGCTTATAACACACCTCAACAATTAATTTACCTACCTTCTTGCTTCCTGTACACAGTTCCACCCATAATGTTTCTCGCGCATCGTTTTGCTCCCCATCTATTCCATCTTTTAAATTTGGCTTCAATTCCTGTTTAACATACATACATACTACCCTCCTCTTTCTTATTAACTCGTCATGTCTAAATAAGGAGTACCCTTCAATATTTACTGTCCAGGCGTGTGTGAATCATTAAGCCATGATTCTGCTATACCAATTACATCATACCTTTCCTTTAACGCTATTATTTCAAGTTCGCCGGTTTTTCCAGCCAGACTCCTTGCATTGTAAACATACATTTTAGATTATCAATTGATTTACTTCCATACATGGTCGTACATGCTCCTTATCCTCATGCTCCCCCCTCCTCCTTCTCCTCCCTCGTTGTGTTACTAGCCCCCAGATCCTAACTTCTCATCTACCCCTGTGTAGTTAAACGTTCCCTCCCCCCCATACCTAGTTTAAAATCTCCTCAACCCCTAGCCATCTTCTCCCCAAAAAAGTTGCACCACCACCATTGAGGTGCAATCCGTCACTACTAAAGAGCCTGTAGCCAACAGAAAAGTCAGCCCAGTTCTCTAAAAACCCAAAACCACATCCTACACCACTCTTTAGCCACGCATTTATACTCTGAGCTCCCGTTGCCTCCCTAGCGTAGCACGTGGCTGCGGTAGTATTTCTGAAATCACTACCTGGAGGTTCTTGCTTTAACTTGGCCCCTAATTCTGGAAATCATTTTTAGGACCTCACCTCCACCTCAACTTTGTCATTGACAATGTGAACCAAGACCGCGGGTCACTCCCAGCCCCACCCAATAATCTGTCTACACGATCCACACATGTCGAACCCTAGCACCAGGCAGACAACACACTGTTCGGCATGCAGGGTCTGGCGACAGATTACCCTATCTACCCTTCTAAAATAGATCCCCTACCACTACCACCTGTCTATCCTCCCTAGCCCCCAGTTCTCCCTCCCTTGTATTGGAGATGGCCGTCCCCTGGGTGCTCAAGGGAAAGGCCCGCTCCATACATGCTGCGCTCCGGACCATCGTCCCCACATCTTCACCTAAAATGGCAAATCTGTTGGGATCGACCAGCTGAGAAGAAGCCCCCATCCTTCGTCCCCTATCTTCCCTGGTGACCCTTACAAATCTATCTTCCTTCTCCACCTTATCTGCCCCATCTCCACCCACCAGTTTAGGCCCCTGCCAGTACCTGCATTTCCCCCAGGTTGGCAAGTCCTGCAATGCTGCAAGTTTACCCCTTAGACTCTGTACCTCAGATTCCAAATAGGCAACCCACTCACACCTGACACATACATAGGTCCCTGGGGCGGCTGCCCAAGATCCCATACATGCGGCAGGATGCACATTGCGCGGCCCCAACAAAACTGTCCATACTAAACAGCAATACACAGCAGAGACACAGCAGAGAAATAGTGTTGTTCTTAAACGCTTCCTTTTTTAAACGCTTTAGTTTTTTTAACGCTGTCAATCTCTTAAAAACGCAAAAATCTCTTTAAAGCAGAAAATCGCTCAGAGCTAATCGCTCATGGGAAGTGCCTTAAATGAGGTTCAAAACCAACCAGAGCCAACAGGCCTCAGCCAATTTAAACCAATTAGTTACACCCCCATCCAATCAGAGAGAGAGAAAAAAAAAAAAACTTTCCTTTGTCTCCTACCAGCCCCCGCTCCACAGGTAACAGTATTTTTTAAACACAAGTATTTGTTTTAGTAATCCAGTGCTTTGAGTTTACTCAAACAATTCCTACCACCCTTATTAAGCAGTAAGTAGTAAAAAAAAAAAAAAAATACACTAGTGATTAATTACTTACACAGGCCACCTCCTAGAAATAAATAGTGTTAGGTTAGTACATTTACTAGGCTGCAACCACAGTTAATAAACGCTTTAGTTTTTTTAACGCTGTCAATTCTCTTAAAAACAGAAAAATCTCTTTAAAGCAGAAAATCGCTCAGAGCTAATCGCTCATGGGAAGTGCCTTAAATGAGGTTCAAAACCAACAGAGCCAACAGGCCTCAGCCAATTTTAACCAATTAGTTACACCCCCATCCAATCAGAGAGAGAGAGAAAAAAAAAAAAAACCTTTCCTTTGTCTCCTACCAGCCCCCGCTCACAGGTAACAGTGTTTTTTAAACACAAGTATTTGTTTTAGTAATCCAGTGCTTTGAGTTTACTCAAACAATTCCTACCACCTTATTCAAGCAGTAAGTAGTAAAAAAAAATAAAATACACTAGTGATTAATTACTTACACAGGCACCCTCCTAGAAAAAAATTAGTGTTAGGTTAGTACATTACTAGGCTGCAAACACAGTAATAAACAGCTTTAGTTTTTAACGCTGTCAATTCTCTTAAAACAGAAAAATCTCTTTAAAGCAGAAAATCGCTCAGAGCTAATCGCTCATGGAAGTGCCTTTAAATGAGGTTCAAAACCAAAAACCCAAAGTAATTACTCTTGCAACCACCACTGACCCTTTTCCCATCTTTACGGGTAGGTAATACATTCTATGCATTGCTTCCTCAACATTTTCCATTGTCAGTGCCATACAGGCGGAGATTGTGGGGCCGACCCATGACTTTAGGAGGAACGTTCATTTTGTGCACTGTGGGAAAAAATATGTTGGGCAGACAAAGTGGATACTTTACAATCAGTTTACTGGATCCTGTAAGGGCAGTGATGTGAAAAATCATCTTCAAAACTTATATGGGAACCTGGATTGTCTCCAGGGATATATGAACATAATGTACATATGACGCCTTTACTTTATGTGCTGATACACGATTTCCCAACACACAGCTAGTATTAACGACAAGCAAGATTTAGACTAATTGAATATACCAAGAGCCGCTATAACTTTGGTACAGCTAAATTGCAGGGCAGTAACTGAGCATCTTGTTACATTCCCTCTAGAATGTGCTGACCTGCCAGGGTCACTAGGACATTGAAACACTTTATTGCATTAACATACACGCACAATCTAGTACCTGGGTTAGATTTCCAACTTTTCACTCCCACTGGAATCGCACATACCAGATGGTTTCATTTTTCAACTGGGGACCAAACAGAGGATTCAACTGAGCTAATATCGCCACCAGCCAGCTATAAGACATAACAGGTAAAAACATCCCATTAACGAGTGTACTAGATTTTAACATGCAGATTGAAATCTATGAGAAGTCTTCATTTAGATACCTTATTATCAGGACAACTTAGTGAAAACTGAGCAAATCAAAGGGTTGCAAAAAATAAACTTAGCATCAGTTTCACCATTGACTAAAAGGAGTTCATTTGTAAAATTAGCACTTCAGATGTTACTTTGTTGGTAATATACAGACTGAATACAGCTAGATAGAAGAAACAACTTTAACATCATATAATTTTTTTTTAAAATACTATTTTTACTATAGGCCCATTTCACATAGACACAGACAGATCTGATCTCCTATACACGAGTTTTACCATCGTCCACTTCTCACAGGGGGAGGTTCAAATAACTTTTACATAATGTTTGTGTGTCTGGTCACATACTGTTCTTCTGTCACAGCAGAGAATTGGAATTGTTTTTTTAAAAGATACATTCACTGTTCAAGTTAAAGGAACTGTAACCTTAAAAAATAAGTGTTTGCCAATCATTCTATTATTCACAGGTAGGTGAGAACGCTTATTCTTACCTCCCTGTGAATAATAGTTTGCTCAGGGGACACAGCCGAACTTACCTTACCTGGAGCTCCACTCGCAGGTCCTTCTGAACTGACAGCCACGCTGTCCTGCTCTCCCGATCACGTATGCGCCAAAGATAGGCGCGTGGTCGGGAAACAGGGGCAACACGGCTGTCAGATCAGAAGAAGCGAGTGGAGCGCCAGGTAAGGTAAGTGCCGCTGTGTCCCCTGAGCAAACTATTATTCACAGGCAGGTGAGAATAAGCGTTCTCACCTCCCTGTGAATAATAGAAACGATTGGCAAACACTTATTTTTTAGGTTTACAGTTCCTTAACCCAAAAAAGACCTGTGCCCAAATAGCAAATAATGGTCCTGTCATCACTTAAAGGGGAACTGTGGTCTCCAAATAAGTTTAGTTTAAATGAAAGACCAGTTTCCTACCTTTAAAACGAGCCATCAACCACCTATCTACGTGCTCCACAGCCCAAGATATACAGAAATGACTGACCAAAAAGTTATTGGGTGGAAGGCTGACATGTGACATTCCTAAGGCTTCTCCTGCAAAGTGCCGCCGGCGAGCACAGCCTCAGACTCCCTCAGTGTGTGAGGGAGAAAAGGAAGTCCCTCCTCCTCTGCTGTGTGAAGTCCTGACAGAGAAGGTAAGGGAATCTACAGCCCTTCTCTTTCACTGTGTTAAAACAGCCCTTTCAGGCAGTTTTCTGTAGGGGGGGTCTGACACATGGCACCCGGAGTGGGCAGGGCTTAGGCACCCACTGGTGGGCGGGGCTTAGGCACCCATGGGTGGACGGGGCCACATGGGGCTGTAAGATAATGGGCTAGGGGTGCCTGCAACTGGAGGGACCATGGGGTCCATGAGTGGAGGGACCAGGGGGGGGGGGCAGCAAGCGGTGATGCTGCTGCCATATCACACACAAAAATGAAAATATCTTCAAAACTATGCAAAATAAACAATGGAAATAAATTGCTAAATTTCTTAGGGTAGCAATTCCTATCAATTAAACTTAATTTACCTAAAGTCATTTTTGGACCACAGTTCCCCTTAACATTACACAAGGAAAAACCTGTGGGGAGATGCAGTATTGTGCACACTTGCTCCATGCTCCGGATGCTAGTAAGTTCTCTGCATCTCATATTCCAGCATGGCAGCATGAAAAGTATGTGGTCCCTGTTAATACTTGTGAATCCCGTGTGTAAGAGTTCAAGGAGAAAAACAGTGATAGCGTGCAGTGGTGTAACTAGAAATCACTGAGGCCTCCAGCAAAACTATAATGCTTCATCTAGAGTGGTTAAGGGGAAGTTCAGTGCAAAACATGGACTTTTCAGAAAAAGAGCAGTATTTTTTCATCCCAATGACCTTAATCTGCCAATTCAGCATTTTGTCTGTGTATAAATAAATGCAACCGAAATACTGTTTGCAGGACCCCTAGTAGAGACCGTTATGGTCTTGCCCTTGATCCAGCGCCTGGGTTGATTTGGTTGCTCAGTAGAGATCTGAGCATCTTTGACCCACCAACAGCCAATCAGTAGAAATTACTGTTAGGAACATTCCAAGGAAGTGGTGCATCCTGGGAAGAAGAAGGGCTGTAGAACCTGAAATGTCAGCTCACTAATGTCAACAGCAGGGAACAGCAAAGGGTATAAATCAACTGGTTTTTCAAAATGGGAGAGAATACGTAGAATTACTAAGAAGGCATTACACAAACTAATAATTTAACAAATATTGATCATTCAACTGAACTGTCCTCTTAACCACTTAAAGCACCCTTTAAGCACCAAATAATCCTCCTGTATGTGCGTAAAACATTAAACTGAAAAGGACTAAAAGGAACTTTCAGAATACAAGCAGTGTTCACTTTACTGGTCTACAGCTATAGCTACAGTTCGGTAACCATAACAAAATAAATATATAGAAATATCTAAAATTCAAATACTTACAAGACATAGCAGCAGACGGCGGTTGTTACCAGCATGGTAATTATAACCCTGGAAAAGAACAAATTCAGTGCCATTAATATTATTGTAGTGACCAGTCAACACTACAGTGGTTGGCAAAAGTATAGGCCCCCCTTTCCACATTTTGTCACATTACTGCCACAAACATCAATCAATTTTATTGAAATTCCACGTGAAGGACCAATACAAGTGGTGTACACGTGAGAAGTGGAACGAAAATCATACGTGATTCAAACATTCAAATCAATAACTGCAAGGGTGTGCATAATTATTTAGTCCCCTTTGGTCTGAGTGCAGTCAGTTGCCCATAGACATTGCCTGATGAGTGCTAATGACTAAATAGTGTGCACCTGTGTGTAATCTAATGTCAGTACAAATACAGCTGCTCTGTGACGGCCTCAGAAGTCGACTAAGAGAATCTTGGGAGCAACAACACCATGAAGTCCAAGAACACACCAGACAGGTCAGGGATAAAGTTATTGAGAATGTAAAGCAGGCTTAGGCTACAAAAGATTTCCAAAGCCTTGAACATCCCACTGAGCACGTTCAAGCGATCATTCAGAATGGAAGGAGTATGGCACAACTGTAAACCTACCAGACAAGGCCGTCCACCTAAACTCACAGGCCGAACAGGAGAGCGCTGATCAGAAAGGCAGTCAAGAGTCCCATGGTGACTCTGGACGAGCTGCAGAGATCTACAGCTCAGGTGGGGGAATCTGTCATAGGACAACTATTAGTCGTGCACTGCACAAAGTTGCCCTTTATGGAAGAGTGGCAAGAAGAAAGCCATTTGTAACAGAAAAAGCATAAGAAGTCCCGTTGCAGTTTGCCACAAGCCATGTGGGGGACACAGCAAACAGTGGAAGAAGGTGCTCTGGTCAGATGAGACCAAAATGGAACTTTTTGGCCAAAATGCAAAGATATGTGTGGAGAAAAACTAACAATGAACATCATCCGAACACACCATCCCCACTGTCAAATATGTGGTGGCAGCATCATGCTCTAGGGTGCTTCTCTTCAGCAGGGACAGGGAAGCTGGTCAGAGTTGATGGGAAGATGGTGGAGCCAAATACAGGCATCTTGGAAAACCTCTTGGAGTCAGCAAAAGACTGGGGCTGAGGTTCCCCTTCCAGCAGAACAACCCTAAACATAAAGCCAGGGCAACAATGGAAAACATATCCAGTGTTAGAATGGCCCAGTCAAAGTCCAGATCTAAATCCAATTGAGAATCTGTGGCAAGATCTGAAAACTGCTGTTCACAAACGCTGCCCATCTAATCTGACTGAGCTGGAGCTGTTTTGCAAAGAAGAATGGGCAAGGATTTCAGTCTCTAGATGTGCAAAGCTGGTAGAGACATACCCTAAAAGACTGGCAGCTGGAATTGCAGCAAAAGGTGGTTCTACAAAGTATTGACTCAGGGGCTGAATAATTACGCACACCCCATTTGCAGTTATTGATTTGTAAAAATGTTTGGAATCATGTATGATTTTCGTTCCACTTCCCACGTGTACACCACTTTATATTGGTTTTCATGGGGAATTCCAATACAATTGATTCATGTTTGTGGCAGTAATGTGACAAAAGTGGAAAAACTTCAAGGGGGCCGAATACTTTTGCCAACCACTGTAAACCTTCATACAATGTGCGATGGTGGGGCCATTTCGGACGTTAATCGTGCCGTGTATGAGCACTTTATCAGGCCAATAGTCCCAACCGCGAAGCGGATTGTCAACCAAACAGCCATTTTGTTCAAAAGAGTTCCTATACACAGCATGATTATCGTCTGATACGGCCGTGTTACACATTGTGCGTCGTAGACATACTGTACCTTTTCTTAGAAAATCCAAACATACAAGCTAGTGTCAGCCAAGAACAAAGACCCAAGGTAACAGTTCTTTTAATACTGGATCATAAAAGTGTACCTAAACACCTTTGTTACTATATGCACCTGCACAGATACTATGTATATCATATAGGGCCTCGAATGTGCATTGATCATCTGTTTTATTGGGGGTTTTTTTTAAATTTATTTCGACCGAAAGTTAAGTGAATGGCGATTAGGAAATTCTACAATCATTTAACCAAAGTTCTGATTAAATGTAAAGTAAACTCACAATAGAGGACATTAGACATTAATCACCAAACTAACTGAATGAACAATATATATGGTACACCTACGCTGCAATTAACATTGTACATCGTCTATCAAAGTATGGTCGGTTCCAATCGCAATTATGCATCCCAATAAACTTAGCAACGTGTCAATTCTCTTAAAAACAGAAAAATCTCTTTAAGCAAAAATCGCTCAGAGCTAATCGTCATGGGAAGTGCCTTAAATGAGGTTCAAAACCAACCAGAGCCAACAGGCCTCAGCAATTTAAACCAATTAGTTACACCCCCATCCAATCAGAGAGAGAGAGAAAAAAAAAAAAAACCTTCCTTTGTCTCCTACCGCCCCCGCTCCACAGGTAACAGTGTTTTTAAACACAAGTATTTGTTTTAGTAATCCAGTGCTTTGAGTTTACTCAAACAATTCCTACCACCTTATTCAAGCAGTAAGTAGTAAAAAAAAATAAAAATACACATAGTGATTAATTACTTACACAGGCACCCCTAGAATAAAATAGTGTTAGGTTAGTACATTTACTAGGCTGCAACCACAGTTAATAACGCTTTAGTTTTTAACGCTGTCAATTCTCTTAAAAACAGAAAAATCTCTTTAAAGCAGAAAATCGCTCAGAGCTAATCGCTCATGGAAGTGCCTTAAATGAGGTTCAAAACCAAAAACCCAAAGTAATTACTCTTGCAACCACACTGACCCTTTTCCCATCTTTACTGGGTAGGTAATACATTCTAGCATTGCTTCTCAAAACACTTTCCATTGTAGTGTCCATACAGGCGTGAGATTGTGGGGCCGACCCATGACTTTAGGAGGAACGTCATTTGTGCACTGTGGGAAAAAATATGTTGGGCAGACAAAGTGGATACTTACAATCAGTTTACTGGATCCTGTAAGGGCAGTGAGGTAAAATCATCTTCAAAAATTATATGGGAACCTGGATTGTCTCCAGGGATATATGAACATAATGTACATATGACGCCTTTACTTTATGTGCTGATACACGATTTCCCAACACACAGCTAGTATTAACGACAAGCAAAGATTTAGACTAATTTGGAATATACCAAGAGCCGCTATAACTTTGGTACAGCTAAATTGCAGGGGCAGTAACTGAGATCTTGTTACATTCCCTCTAGAATGTGCTGACTTGCCAGGGTCACTAGGACATTGAAACAACTTTATTGCATTAACATACACGCACAATCTAGTACCTGGGTTAGATTTCCAAACTTTTCACTCCCACTGGAATCGCACATACCAGATGGTTTCATTTTTCAACTGGGGACCAAACAGAGGATTCAACGAGCTAATATCGCCACCAGCCAGCTATAAAGACATAACAGGTAAAAACATCCCATAACGAGTGTACTAGATTTTAACATGCAGATTGAAATCTATGAGAAGTCCATTCATTTTAGATACCTTATATATCAGGACAAATATAGTGAAAACTGAGAACAAAGGGTTGCAAAAAATAACTTAGCATCAGTTTCACCATTGACTAAAAGGAGATTCATTTGTAAAATTAGCACTTCAGAGTTACTTTGTTGGTAATATACAGCACTGAATACAGCTAGATAGAAGAAAAACTTTAACATCATATAATTTTTTTATTAAATTATACTATTTTTACTATAGGCCATTCACATAGTAACAGGCAGATCTGATCTCCTATACACGAGTTTTACCATCGTCCACTTCTCACAGGGGGTAGGTTCAATAACTTTTACATAATGTTTGTGTGTCTGGTCACATACTGTGTCTTCTGTCACAGCAGAGAATTGGAATTTGTTTTAAAAGATACATTCACTGTTCAAGTTAAAGGAACTGTAACCTTAAAAAAATAAGTTTGCCAATCATTTCTATTATTCACAGGTAGGTGGAGAACGTATTCTACCTCCCTGTGAATAATAGTTTGCTCAGGGGACACAGCCGAACTTACCTTACCTGGAGCTCCACTCGCAGGTCCTCTGAACTGACAGCACGCCTGTCCTGCTCTCCGACTCACGTATGCGCCAAAGATAGGCGCGTGGTCGGGAAACAGGGGCAACACGGCTGTCAGATCAGAAGAAGCGAGTGGAGCGCCAGGTAAGGTAATGCCGCTGTGGTCCCCTGAGCAAACTATTATTCACAGGCAGGTGAGAATAAGCGTTCTCACCTCCCTGTGAATAATAGAAACGATTGGCAAACACTTATTTTTTAGGTTTACAGTTCCTTTAAACCCAAAACAGACCTGTGCCCAAATAGCAAATAAATGGTCCTGTCATCACTTAAAGGGGAACTGTGGTCTCCAAATAAGTTTAGTTTAAATGAAAGACCAGTTTCCTACCTTTAAAACGAGCCATCAACACCATATCTACGTGCTCCACAGCCCAAGAATCAGAAATGACTGACCAAAAAGTTATTGGGTGGAAGGCTGACATGTGACATTCCTAAGGCTTCTCCTGCAAAGTGCCGCGGCGAGCACAGCCTCAGACTCCTCAGTGTGTGAGGGAGAAAAGGAAGTCCCTCCCTTGCTGTGTGAAGTCCTGACAGAGAGGTAAGGGAATCTACAGCCCTTCTTTTCACTGTGTTAAAACAGCCTTTCAGGCAGTTTTCTGTAGGGGGGGTCTGACACATGGCACCCGCGAGTGGGCAGGGCTTAGGCACCCATGGTGGGCGGGGCTTAGGCACCATGGGTGGACGGGGCCACATGGGGCTGTAAGATAATGGGCCATGGGTGCCTGCAACTGAGGGACCATGGGGTCCATGAGTGGAGGGACCAGGGGGGAGCAGCAAGCGGTGATGCTGCTGCCATATCACACACAAAAATGAAAATATCTTCAAAACTATGCAAAATAAACAATGGAAATAAATTGCTAAATTTCTTAGGGTAGCAATTCCTACAATTAAACTTAATTACCTAAAGTCATTTTTGGACCACAGTTCCCTTTAACATTACACAAGGAAAAACCTTGTGGGGAGATAGTATTGTGCACACTTGCTCATGCTCCCGGGATGCAGTAAGTTCTGCATCTCATATTCCAGCATAGTGCCTTAAATGAGGTTCAAAACCAAAAACCCAAAGTAATTACTCTTGCAACCACACTGACCCTTTTCCCATCTTTACTGGGTAGGTAATACATTCTATGCATTGCTTCCTCAACATCTTTCCATTGTCAGTGTCCATACAGGCGTGAGATTGTGGGGCCGACCCATGACTTTAGGAGGAACGTTCATTTTGTGCACTGTGGGAAAAAATATGTTGGGCAGACAAAGTGGATACTTTACAATCAGTTTACTGGATCCTGTAAGGGCAGTGATGTGAAAAATCATCTTCAAAACTTATATGGGAACCTGGATTGTCTCCAGGGATATATGAACATAATGTACATATGACGCCTTTACTTTATGTGCTGATACACGATTTCCCAACACACAGCTAGTATTAACGACAAGCAAAGATTTAGACTAATTTGGAATATACCAAGAGCCGCTATAACTTTGGTACAGCTAAATTGCAGGGGCAGTAACTGAGCATCTTGTTACATTCCCTCTAGAATGTGCTGACCTTGCCAGGGTCACTAGGACATTGAAACAACTTTATTGCATTAACATACACGCACAATCTAGTACCTGGGTTAGATTTCCAAACTTTTCACTCCCACTGGAATCGCACATACCAGATGGTTTCATTTTTCAACTGGGGACCAAACAGAGGATTCAACTGAGCTAATATCGCCACCAGCCAGCTATAAAGACATAACAGGTAAAAACATCCCATTAACGAGTGTACTAGATTTTAACATGCAGATTGAAATCTATGAGAAGTCCATTCATTTTAGATACCTTATATATCAGGACAACTATAGTGAAAACTGAGCAAATCAAAGGGTTGCAAAAAATAACTTAGCATCAGTTTCACCATTGACTAAAAGGAGATTCATTTGTAAAATTAGCACTTCAGATGTTACTTTGTTGGTAATATACAGCACTGAATACAGCTAGATAGAAGAAACAACTTTAACATCATATAATTTTTTTATTAAATTATACTATTTTTACTATAGGCCCATTTCACATAGTACACAGGCAGATCTGATCTCCTATACACGAGTTTTACCATCGTCCACTTCTCACAGGGGGTAGTTCGCAAATAACTTGTACATAATGTTTGTGTGTCTGGTCACATACTGTGTCTTCTGTCACAGCAGAGATTGGAATTTGTTTTAAAAGATACATTCACTGTTCAAGTTAAAGGAACGTAACCTTAAAAAAATAAGTGTTTGCCAATCATTTCTATTATACAGGTAGGTGAGAACGCTTCTTCCCTCCCTGTGAATAATAGTTTGCTCAGGGGACACAGCCGAACTTACCTTACCTGGAGCTCCACTCGCAGGTCCTTCTGGAACGACCACGCTGTCCTGCTCTCCCGCCGAACGTATGCCGCAAAGATAGGGCGTGGTCGGGAAACAGGGGCAACACGGCTGTCAGATCAGAAGAAGCGAGTGGAGCGCCAGGTAAGGTAAGTGCCGCTGTGTCCCCGAGCAAACTATTATTCACAGGCAGGTGAGAATAAGCGTTCTCACCTCCCGTGAATAATGAGACGATTGGCAAACATTATTTTTTAGGGTTACAGTTCCTTTAAACCCAAAACAGATGTGCCCAAATAGCAAATAAATGGCCTGTCATCACTTAAAGGGGAACTGTGGTCTCCAAATAAGTTTAGTTTAAATGAAAGACCAGTTTCCTACCTTTAAAACGACGCACACACCACCTATCTACGTGCTCCACAGCCCAAGATATACAGAAATGACTGACCAAAAAGTTATTGGGTGGAAGGCTGACATGTGACATTCCTAAGGCTTCTCCTGCAAAGTGCCGCCGGCGAGCACAGCCTCAGACTCCCTCAGTGTGTGAGGGAGAAAGGAAGTCCCTCCTCCTCTGCTGTGTGAAGTCCTGACAGAGAAGGTAAGGGAATCTACAGCCCTTCTCTTTCACTGTGTTAAAACAGCCCTTTCAGGCAGTTTTCTGTAGGGGGGGTCTGACACATGGCACCCGCGAGTGGGCAGGGCTTAGGCACCCACTGGTGGGCGGGGCTTAGGCACCCATGGGTGGACGGGGCCACATGGGGCTGTAAGATAATGGGCCATGGGGTGCCTGCAACTGGAGGGACCATGGGGTCCATGAGTGGAGGGACCAGGGGGGAGCAGCAAGCGGTGATGCTGCTGCCATATCACACACAAAAATGAAAATATCTTCAAAACTATGCAAAATAAACAATGGAAATAAATTGCTAAATTTCTTAGGGTAGCAATTCCTATCAATTAAACTTAATTTACCTAAAGTCATTTTTGGACCACAGTTCCCCTTTAACATTACACAAGGAAAAACCTTGTGGGGAGATGCAGTATTGTGCACACTTGCTCCATGCTCCCGGGATGCAGTAAGTTCTCTGCATCTCATATTCCAGCATGGCAGCATGAAAAGTATGTGGTCCCTGTTAATACTTGTGAATCCCGTGTGTAAGAGTTCAAGGAGAAAAACAGTGATAGCGTGCAGTGGTGTAACTAGAAATCACTGAGGCCTCCAGCAAAACTATAATGCTTCATCTAGAGTGGTTAAAGGGGAAGTTCAGTGCAAATACATGGACTTTTCAGAAAAAGAGCAGTATTTTTTCATCCCAATGACCTTAATCTGCCAATTCAGCATTTTGTCTGTGTATAAATAAATGCAACCGAAATACTGTTTGCAGGACCCCTAGTAGAGACCGTTATGGTCTTGCCCTTGATCCAGCGCCTGGGTTGATTTGGTTGCTCAGTAGAGATCTGAGCATCTTTGACCCATCCAACAGCCAATCAGTAGAAATTACTGTTAGGAACATTCCAAGGAAGTGGTGCATCCTGGGAAGAAGAAGGGCTGTTAGAACCTGAAATGTCAGCTCACTAATGTCAACAGCAGGGAACAGCAAAGGGTATGAAATCAACTGGTTTTTCAAAATGGGAGAGAATACGTAGAATTACTAAGAAGGCATTACACAAACTAATAATTTAACAAATATTGATCATTTCAACTGAACTGTCCTCTTTAACCACTTAAAGCACCCTTTAAGCACCAAATAATCCTCCTGTATGTGCGTAAAACATTAAACTGAAAAGGACTAAAAAGGAACTTTCAGAATACAAGCAGTGTTCACTTTACTGGTCTACAGCTTACTAGCTACAGTTCGGTAACCATAACAAAATAAATATATAGAAATATCTAAAATTCAAATACTTACAAGACATAGCAGCAGACGGCGGTTGTTACCAGCATGGTAATTATAACCCTGGAAAAGAACAAATTCAGTGCCATTAAATATTATTGTAGTGACCAGTCAACACTACAGTGGTTGGCAAAAGTATTAGGCCCCCCTTTCCACATTTTGTCACATTACTGCCACAAACATCAATCAATTTTATTGAAATTCCACGTGAAGGACCAATACAAAGTGGTGTACACGTGAGAAGTGGAACGAAAATCATACGTGATTCCAAACATTCAAAATCAATAACTGCAAAGTTGGGTGTGCATAATTATTTAGTCCCCTTTGGTCTGAGTGCAGTCAGTTGCCCATAGACATTGCCTGATGAGTGCTAATGACTAAATAGTGTGCACCTGTGTGTAATCTAATGTCAGTACAAATACAGCTGCTCTGTGACGGCCTCAGAAGTCGACTAAGAGAATCTTGGGAGCAACAACACCATGAAGTCCAAAGAACACACCAGACAGGTCAGGGATAAAGTTATTGAGAAATGTAAAGCAGGCTTAGGCTACAAAAAGATTTCCAAAGCCTTGAACATCCCACTGAGCACTGTTCAAGCGATCATTCAGAAATGGAAGGAGTATGGCACAACTGTAAACCTACCAAGACAAGGCCGTCCACCTAAACTCACAGGCCGAACAAGGAGAGCGCTGATCAGAAAGGCAGTCAAGAGTCCCATGGTGACTCTGGACGAGCTGCAGAGATCTACAGCTCAGGTGGGGGAATCTGTCCATAGGACAACTATTAGTCGTGCACTGCACAAAGTTGCCCTTTATGGAAGAGTGGCAAGAAGAAAGCCATTGTTAACAGAAAAGCATAAGAAGTCCCGTTTGCAGTTTGCCACAAGCCATGTGGGGGACACAGCAAACATGTGGAAGAAGGTGCTCTGGTCAGATGAGACCAAAATGGAACTTTTTGGCCAAAATGCAAAAGATATGTGTGGAGAAAAACTAACAATGAACATCACTCAGAACACACCATCCCCACTGTCAAATATGGTGGTGGCAGCATCATGCTCTAAGGGTGCTTCTCTTCAGCAGGGACAGGGAAGCTGGTCAGAGTTGATGGGAAGATGGATGGAGCCAAATACAGGGCAATCTTGGAAAACCTCTTGGAGTCAGCAAAAGACTGGGGCTGAGGTTCCCCTTCCAGCAGGACAACAACCCTAAACATAAAGCCAGGGCAACAATGGAAAACATATCCATGTGTTAGAATGGCCCAGTCAAAGTCCAGATCTAAATCCAATTGAGAATCTGTGGCAAGATCTGAAAACTGCTGTTCACAAACGCTGCCCATCTAATCTGACTGAGCTGGAGCTGTTTTGCAAAGAAGAATGGGCAAGGATTTCAGTCTCTAGATGTGCAAAGCTGGTAGAGACATACCCTAAAAGACTGGCAGCTGGAATTGCAGCAAAAGGTGGTTCTACAAAGTATTGACTCAGGGGGCTGAATAATTACGCACACCCCACTTTGCAGTTATTGATTTGTTAAAAATGTTTGGAATCATGTATGATTTTCGTTCCACTTCCCACGTGTACACCACTTTATATTGGTCTTTCATGGGGAATTCCAATACAATTGATTCATGTTTGTGGCAGTAATGTGACAAAATGTGGAAAACTTCAAGGGGGCCGAATACTTTTGCCAACCACTGTAAACCTTCATACACATGTGCGATGGTGGGGGCCATTTCGGACGTTAATCGTGCCGTGTATGAGCACTTTATCAGGCCAAATAGTCCCCAACCGGCGAAGCGGATTGTCAACCAAACAGCCATTTTGTTCAAAAAGAGTTCCTATACACAGCATGATTATCGTCTGATACGGCCGTGTATACACATTGTGCGTCGTAGACATACTGTACCTTTTCTTAGAAAATCCAAACATACAAGCTAGTGTCAGCCAAGAACAAAGACCCAAGGTAAACAGTTCTTTAATACTGGATCATAAAAGTGTACCTAAACCACCTTTGTTTTACTATATGCACCTGCACAGATACTATGATATCATATAGGGCCCTGGAATGTGCATTGATCATCTGTTTTATTGGGGGTTTTTTTTAAATTTATTTCGACCGAAAGTTAAGTGCATTGGTCGATTAGGAAATTCTACAATCATTTAACCAAAGTTCTGATTAAATGTAAAGTAAACTCACAATAGAGGACATTAGACATTAATCACCAAACTAACTGAATGAACAATATATATGGTACACCTACGTGCAATTAACATTGTACATCTGTCTATCAAAGTATTGGTCGGTTCACAATCGCAATTATGATCCCAATAAACTTTAGCAGTGTTTGGTCACCTTAAAGGGATACTAAACTGAAAAAAATAACTTGCCTTTACCCATTTCTATATTTTTAGTGCTGCCAGGAACTTTATCCATTTTTGCTCTCAGTGCTCCCTGTCAATGGATCTCCTCATGTCCTGTTCAGCTCACTCCTAGTTAGTTTGCATGTCTCCTCTCTATGTATCCACCCCCTCCCAAAACTGAGGCACAGTTGGAGTGTGGAGCATGTGCAGTAGAGATGATCCATGCCCCACTACAGCCAATACCTTTCATCCAGTGATTTTGTGTTATAGTGAAGTTAAAACTGCTTTGCTATGGGAAGGTAAGCAGCACTGGGAGCTGCAATCACTGCTTGAATCAAGTAAGATTTTCTTTTAGCTGTAGGATTGTGAAGGTGTGTCTTGTGGGGGGAGGAAGGGACTTTGCCATAGACATGTATGGTCTATGGACAATACCATAGACATGTATAGATTGTATCTATGGGTAACAGACAATACCATAGACACGTATAGATTGTACTTATGGGTAACGGACAATACCATAGACACGTATAGATTGTACCCATGGGTAACGGACAATACCATAGACACGTATCGATTGTACCCATGGGTAACGGAAAATACCATAGACACGTATCGATTGTACCCATGGGTAACAGACAATACCATAGACACGTATCGATTGTACCCATGGGTAACGGACAATACCATAGACACGTATAGATTGCGATTGTACCCATGGGGTAACGGAAAATAACCATACGAACACCACGTTATCGATTGTACCCATGCCCCCCTCTGGCTAAAGGAAAACTACCATAGACCCGGTATCCGAGTTGTTACACAGGGAACAGACAATATTACATAGCCCAACTATCGATTGTCACCCCCCAGCCCGCCGTAACGGACCCAATTACAATAAAGACACGTATCGACTCTCCTGTACCACCATGGGCGTACCACGGCCGACAATACCCATACCCCACACCCGTATACGATTTGTAACCAGGGCTACACCGCGACAATTATTCCCCAGATGACACGTACCGTAGCAATCCGCTACCCCCCCATGGGTCAACGGACAATACCATAGACACGTATAGATTGTACCCATGGTACCACGGACAATACCATAGACACGTATAGATTGTACACACTGGGTAACGGTACAATACCATCGAACATCGTCTACTAGATTGTACCCATGGAGTACGGACAATACCATAGACAACTCTGATCTGTACCCATGGGTAACGGACATACCATAGACAAGTATAGATTGTACCCATGGGTAACGCCGACACATACACCAGACACGCTATAGACCTTGTACTCCCATGGGTACGGACAATACCATAGACCTTCAGATTGTACCCATGGGTAACGGACAATACCATAGACACGTATAGATTGTACCCATGGGTAACGGACACAAACCATAGACAGTATAGATTGTACCCTAGGGTAACGGACAATACCATAGACACAGTATAGATTTGTACCATGGGTAAGGACAATACATAGACACTGTATAGATTGTACATGGGTAACGACAATATCATCCGACATTGTATTAATTGTATAATGTGTACGGTACACGGACTATATTTCCCATAGAAGTATAGATTGTATCAATGGTTACTGGACAATACCATAGACAAGTATAGATTGCCTATGGGTAACGGACACATACCATAGACACGTATAGATTGTAACTATGGGTACTGGACAATACCATAGAAACGTATGATGTATCTATGGGTAACGGACAACTACCATAGACATGTAAGATTGTAACTATGGGTACTGGACAATACCATAGACACGATATAGATGTACATATGGGTACTGGACATACATAGACACGTTATAGATTGTAAATATGGGTAAGGACAATACCATAGACACGTATAGATGGACTATGGGACTGGACAATACCATAGGCAGACGTATAGATTGTATCTATGGGTACTGGACAATACCATAGGACAGTGATAGATTGTAATATGGGTACTGGACAATACCACTAGACAACGTACTACGATATGACTCTATGTGGTACGACGTACCATCACATCACGATAGTTTTCTACTTAGATTGTAATCTATGGGTAACGGACAATCCATAGAACGTATAGATTGTAAATATGGGTACTTGGACAATACCATAGACACGTATAGATTGTATCTAGGGTACGGACAATACCATAGACACAGTATAATTGTAAATATGGGTACTGGACAATACCATAGACACGTATGATTGTACTATGGGTACGGACAATACCATAGACACGTATAGATTGTAAATATGGGTACTGGACAATACCATAGCACGTATAGATGTAAATATGGGTACTGGACAATACCATAGAAGTATAGATTGTAAAATGGGTACTGGACAATACCATAGACACGTATAGATTGTATCTATGGGTACTGGACAATACCATAGACACGTATAGATTGGATCTATGGGTACTGGACAATACCATAGACCACGTATAGATTGTAATTAAATGGGTACTGGACAATACCATAGACACGTATAGATTGTAAATATGGGTTACGGACATACCATAGACACGTATAGAGTACTTGTCTAGGGACATGACAATAGACAGCTATAGATTGTATTTATGGGTACTGGACAATACCCATAGACACGTATAGATTGTCTTATGGGGTAACGGACAATACCATAGACAGTATAGATTGTAAATAGGGTACTGGACAATACACATAGACACGTATAGATTGTATCATATGGGTACTGACATACCATAGACACGATATAGATTGTAATCTATGGGTACTGGACAATACCATAGACACGTATAGATTGTATCTATGGGTACTGGACATCTACCATAGACACGTATAGATTGTAAATATGGGTAATGGACAATACCATAGACACGGATAGATTGTAATATGTGGTACTGGACAATACCATAGACACGTATAGATTGTATCTATGGGTTACTGGACAATACATAGACACGTATAGATTGTATTCTATGGGTACTGCGACAACTACCATAGACCCCCCGTCTATAGTCCCTGTAACCCATATGGGTACTGGACAATACATAGACACGATAAGATTTTGGATTATGGCCGTACTGTGACCATACATCGACCAGTACCATAGAGTTTAATATATGGCCCGGTATGGACAACTACCATATGACACACGCCCTGTACAGACCTCGTATATTATGCGTGAACGACAACAATGAGACCACCGTTATAGACTGGGTAACTATGGGTACTGGGGGACAATATCTCATGACTATGTATAGGGTACTGGTACCTCAGCCCCTACCTGGCCCCTTTTTTCTAGGCCTCTACTTCGCGCTGATGGAGACGCGACCCCGGGTAGGTTTATGCTGACCCGGGGACCTCCTCACCCTCGTTGGGCTTTTTTGGGACCACCAAAACACAAGCGTCCCCAGCCCGACACGCTCCCTTCCCCCGTTCCCTTCCCCCCCTCTTCCCCCCCGATCCGTGATTTTTTCCCTTTCCGGACTTAACAGAAGGTCGCCGTTGAACACCGAGTCGGGGCGGTGACAGAATGGGCCCCGGCTTTCATATTCGCTGCTCACTGCTCGAGCCATCGGATGGAGGATCACCGAGCGTTTATAAACGGATTTCATAACTGATACCACAGGGATACAATGTAGAACCAATAGTACAACCTCCCCCAGTAAACCCTCCCCGGCTAGACCACTCCACCCCCTGCATCCATCGCCAGACACAACACCCCACCCCATCTCACCCCAGCAAAACTGTCCATTCACTCTTTTCGCACTCCGCGCTATTAGTTTTGGTACTGGTGGCGCGCCCACCTATGGGGGCTTATTTTTTTTTACAGTTGGGCCACCCGCAACCCTTCCCGCGCCTCACAGCCGCAAGAATCGGGTTCGTGTGCATGTGGGGCAACTACCTGCAAATGTCATTGTTTTCTCCAGCGCCACCCCCCCCCCCCACTAGGGAGCCGAGCGCACCATACCCCGGTTTTACCCGTTCGTCACGAGAGATACACCCCGGACCTACACCACACCCCAACCGGGCCGGCGCCATAGTCGCCGCGCCCCCCCACGGTCCGCCACGCGCGCGCCGTCGCCGCGCGCCCTCGCCGCCCCCGCGTAACGCCTGCAGCGAGAGCCATTCCGACCGCCACCGCTCGCGAGCAGTGGGGACCTGACCGAGCGGGACACCACAAAACCCCCCGCGGGGAGGCCCACAGACCCGGCCCTGCTAAGACATGAGCTAGCACAATCCTCCGTCTCCTCGTGCCGCCACCGAAAGCCGCCCTTATCCAACCGACAGAAAAAACCAATACAGGGCATGCGACCGGCCGCACTCGCATAGTCTCTCCACCCTCCATGCATACCAGCCCAGTCTATCAACCCTCTCCATCTTTCTATTCATTTTCACTCTAGAACTCCGCTCTCAACGCTACCTTCCTTCTATCCACCGACACCGCCCGCACCGCGCTATCCCGCCAAGCAGACCATACATAACGCGGCGGAACCGGAAGCAACGCGCCGCGAGCGGACCGACCGCCCGCGCGAGCAACCGACGTCGCGCCGGCTTGCGACCGACGGCCTCGGCTGGGAGCCCCCGATCCGCGTCAATTGCCACCGCGCATGCAAGCCGACATCGACCGACCGCGCGAGTAGACACACATTGCACCGACTGACAGCCCATAGCACCCTTCAGACCGATTCGAACGCCCAGGAGTCACTACCCCGACTCCGAGCGCGGCCGCCAACTCTGTCCCCCCCCTCCAGACCATATAACCCGTTTCTCACGTGAACTACGTCTTGACAGACTCCACCTACCAACGAAACGTCTGTCTCTGCACGGGCACACTACCTGGCACTACACTGTGTGCGCTATCTCCACACCGACACCGTCACCAAGCGTCAACCGACCCCCCGAGTTCCCTGCCGAAACGGTACGACCGACCCCCTCCGCACATTAGACGACACTAACTCTATCGATGCACCTGACACACCAACCTCTCCCCATCTGACCACCCTTATCTTTCTACACACTACCTCACTATGACCATACTCCTTCATCCCAGTCGACCACCCTGTCGTTTGCTCACCCTAACAGGCACCCCCCACCCTGACCCACTGCGTGATCCCCTACTACCTTCCTACTCCACATCACCCCACTACCCTGGTTTTCTATCAAACCTTTCCTATCTTACTGCCTCCTAGCTCTATCTATCCACCTCTACCTACCCTGCCCCTAGTTTCTCACCTGCCGCACTTTCTAACTCGACCTTCACTCGTGTACCTACTACCGCACTCACACCCGTGTTCTCTACTTTACCTGTCTACCTACGACCCACTACCTCTATCCTACCCTCCCTTTTCCCCCCGATTCTACTCCATCCGACCTGTAACTATTCTGCACTCATCCTTCAGACCCGACCACCCCCACACTCACCGCACCCAACCGCGGACCCCCCGCGAACGGGCCCACCTCTAATATCAGTCCACGCTGCATTTACTCCTCCGCCTTCCATATAACTAGCACCTCTCCGCGACCTCCCCGTACAGAGCTACACCACAACCAACCCGTCGTCCGTCGTATGCGTACCTGCTTACCTACCTACCTCTATTCGACCCTACTTGACCCCCCGCCGGACCCCCCCCCTTTCCCCCCCCCCCCTCCCCTTCCTCCCGACTCGATAGTCCGATGTTGGTAGGCGACCTGCGACCGCGACACTCCGACAGAATTCCGAGATCTCACCGCACCTCCCCGTCCCAGCGTACCGACCATGACCTCCATCCTATGCTATCCCACGTTTAATTTTAAGCAACCCCCTGTTGATTCATACTCGACACGTCCACCCGACACCCTCCATCCACCGCACCGCTTGATCGCTCCCTCCGACCGACCGCGTAGAGACCTGAATATCAGCGATCGATCCACGCCCTCTACTTACCCACCTTTTATATACTTTTAACGGTCCACCTCTTAACCTGACCTAACCTCTATCCCACACGACGATCAGCCTATTGCGTAACAGACGCGCTTCTACCCTCACCAACCTTTAGTACTAACACTGCCTACCTCTCACTGTAACCACCACCCACCTCCCCCTATTTCTATGACCTAACCTCCATTTCGCCTATTCTATCACCCACCTACCACTGTTTGTACCCTCCAGATCTAAATATCTCACCCCTACTCCTACTTCCGTTCATAACCCCATATAGGCAGTGTCTGTGTTTCATGGTAGCTGGGGTTGCACCTACAGAACTCTTTACCCCCATCTTGACTAACCACTAATTTAGGTTCTTTTACGATACGTGATCGGATCATACCCTATCGGGATTATTCGCAAAACCAATAGACTTGCTATTACCTACACAATTATGTCTGTCTATCTACATTGGAAACGATCCCTATTTATCTGACTATCATGCTTTTCATTTATTGATTTTCAACAATCGTTGGGCGGTATCGTCAATTCTAGTTCACTTTACGTTTAGTTCTTTACAACAACTCAGCCGATTAGCCTCTCCCTCCAATTATCGTACACCACACCAACCCCTCCACGACACCACATTAAAAGAACCAACCCAACACTCGCACATTGCCAGTAGAAACCACACACACACTTAATTCATTCACACTTCTTCTACATTTTTCTACCTTACACCTCATCTCATTTATTCACAACCTCCCTCACAAAAATCTTTCCCCCCCGGAGGCAGTCCCCAGGCGAGTTCCATATAACATCTCAACCCACACTCGTGGAAAATGACCAACATGGCCACGCAGGCTACTCCTGCAACCAATCGGTGTGCTTGCAGGACTACGACAGTAGCACAGTGTTTCTGTTAACCGCTGGTAGGGCCCACTCATAATGTGCCAGTTTCCTGTGGCAAACTTCATTATAGTCCAGTACCCTCTACGTGAGCAAATTCTACTGTACCCGTCAGCCCTGCTCGGGATAACTTGTATGTACCACTGGGCCAAGAGGGTCCTCTTCACCAGTTTTTGTCGGAGCTGGGATCCCCATTTAGGGCACTCTTATATTTACCAACCTTAATGTGGGCTGCTGGGCCATGGGCGGCCATCTTTATATTACCAGTCTGGCATGGGGGTATCTCTATGTGTGGGCTTAGCGGCATCTACTTCACTTTTTTACCAAGTATGCTGCTGGGCCTGTGGGCATCCCCTCTAGTGGTCCTGGGCGACATCTAACTATTTACAACTGTCCCCCTGTGTGGCACATCCTACACTACTTTAACCCACCGCTCTTTTTGTCAACTCGCGCCACTTCACTATTTACAAGCCCTCCCAATTCATTCACCAATGCTTTGCAACCGCCTTAAGAAAATGCGACGGCGTCGCCTTAAAATATTTGTTTCGGTGCAAAAGTTCTAGGAATCCCTTAATAGCTAATTTCCGTTTTTCTGGGCCCCGTATTTAAATAAACATTATTGTGGACTTCTTCATTTTTTTTACCACCCACGCTTATTTTATCCCCAATCACTGAAAATTGATTAAACAAGCCCTAACACAACCTGACTTGAGTGTTCCATCAATCTCTTGTCTATGGTTTGCAGAGAAGTCTGGCCAAGAAAAAGGAGTATCACCCCCCCATCATACATAAAAGTTTTTTTAAGGGAGAACAAAGAGGCATAACCAAAACTTCAGCCTTTCAACCAAATCTTTTCGGAGGACTGCACGGACCGCAGCGGCACCCCTTAGGAGCAGGGGAGCTCGCGCCCCAGTTTCCCTATTTGAAATTAAGTTCCCCCCCCATCGTCACACGGGCCACCAGCCTGAACACGAATGACCTCCCCCCCTTTCCTTCCCCCCCCCCACAATTCACCGGCTTTTTGCACCCAGCTCCTCTTAACTCTCCCCCCACTAACGGAACTCTGCTGGGCCACGCTGCTTTCTGTCCCTTAATCGTCTCTCCCTCTCCTCCACAAAGATTTGTGTTTTAAACCAGATAGCGCTGGGACTGGATGCCCCTTACTAATCCCGCGTCCTTACATTAGACGACCAGGTAGCTTGGTGTTTGGATGGGCGGAGGGCCGAAATTTAGGTCCGCCACATATAGGTGCATTCAATCCTGTAGATTTAAAATGCATTGGGGGGATACGGAACATCAAGAATAATGTATGTATTGTGTAAGTGTCACTCACTGCGCCCTCCCCCCCACACTTACCATTGCCTATTACTACAGTCATTTGTACAACCACATCGCCCCCCCCCACCTGAGTTAAAAGACACCTACGGCACCGGCCCAGTCCCAAGCTTTGTGTATTATCACTGGTCCAGGGAACCAGCTCCTATTGGACATACCATCGTCTTTTTTATTTCAACATTCTATACCGGATACCGGTAACCTTTTCAATGGGTGCGCGACGCCCCCTTTCTTTCCCTCCCCCCCCTTGCTGGACCCACCAGCCACATCTACCATACCTTACAATCTAATCTCATGTGATGCCTCACCCTCCTAGTGACCTTCCTGCATTGCACACCACTGCCATCCTGCCCCTTCCAATTATTAGTCATTTATTATAGGAATCTGTTGGATTTATTGGACAGACGATGTTTCCTTCGGCACTACCCCCTTTTTCTTTTCACCATAGTGAATCGGCTACATTAACTATTTCCCTCCCATACAACTTAAAGGGACAGTCCTAACTTTTATACCACATGACCTAATCACACCGGGAGGGTGCGACCCTTCCCCGAGGACAGTGGCAGGGAGGACAGAGGCAGCGAGTTTCCCCCACGGCCAGTTTGCCTCTGTGCTGTTTTTTGGTCCTTGGCATCACCCCTGTAATTAGAAGCAAATCAAGACCGCACTACCTCTACACATTAGTTTAATACTATGTACCACCTCACTTCACCCCCCCTCTGAGTTCCCATGCCCCCGTATGGGCGCCCCCGTCTTTCCAGTGGTTGCTTTATCCCCACAAACAGTTGACATCTTAAGTGTAAGATGTGCGAGGCGACGCATGGCTAGGCAAGTTCGGATCCCACTTTACAGTTATGCTAGCATGTTACTAGAGCACCGCCCCCGGCTACCTCACGCCACTCCCTTACACCAACTCACAAGGGCCAGCGCCGAAAACTGGGGGCCATAGGCAAGGCGATAAGCCACGCCGTCCCCCCCCCCCCCCCCCGTTCCCTGTATCGCCTGGTAGGGGTCCTTCTTCGGTCCCACGTGGTCTAGGGCGACTCAAATCTATTTAGAATGGTACGAGGCTGGTCAATCTTTGCCACACGCCCCCCTCCCATGCCGAAGTGTGCTTTCCGTCCCCTAATGCTAGGCCCTTGTCCTAAAATGTGCGTGCGTTTCATGGACGACAAGATATTGAGTCCGCGCGGGTGGGCTTCGTGATTCCCCCCCGGTCGGGTTTCCCATGGTTTCAATCCGGCCATTGTGCCCACATGACAACAGCTTTCTAGAGCCGCTGGAGGGGGAGGTCCTTCAAAAATGCCCTTCCCCAAGATCCGTAGTAGGGGCAAAGTTAAAAGCTAGCACGGCCCGACCCCCTTCCCATATAATTTCACGAACTATACCGCAGCCACCATGATTACGTAAGGGAGGCAACCCAAACGGGTAGCTTAGGATGACTTCACCTCCGTGGGGCTAACGAGGGTTGGTTTCTTGTAATCAGTAGTAGTTAAGGAGATGGGGTGTTTGGGTTTAGCCCGAACATGGGCCCCTCGCCACACTTTTCTGCTTCGGCTTTTACACGGATTCTGTAGTAGAGACCCCGTGAGCCTGCATTCACCTCAATGAGGATGGTTTGGGCACGCGTTTGGGGGTTAGAAGATTCCCGGCGACCGAGAGGGAGATTATCGAAGACCAGCGACAGATGGCTGTATGCGGCTTGGTTGGAGAAGAACCGATTTTAAATAGCGTTTCTTACGGGGGGGCGCGGGCTCCGATTGTACCCATGGGTAACGGACAATACCATAGACACGTATAGATTGTACCCATGGGTAACGGACAATACCATAGACACGTATAGATTGTACCCTGGGTAACGGACAATACCATAGACACGTATAGATTGTACTCATGGGTAATGCACAATACCATAGACACGTATAGATTGTACCTATGGGTACTGGACAATACAATAGACACGTATAGATTGTATCTATGGGTAACGGACAATACCATAGACGTATAGATTGTATCTATGGGTAACGGACAATACCATAGACATGTATAGATTGTACCTATGGGTAACGGACAATACCATAGACACGTATAGATTGTACCTATGGGTAACGGACAATATCATAGACATGTATAGATTGTACCTATGGGTAACAGACAATATCATAGACATGTATAATTGTATCTATGGGTAACGGACAATACCATAGACGTATAGATTGTAAATATGGGTACTGGACAATACCATAGACATGTATAGATTGTATCTATGGGTAACGGACAATACCATAGACATGTATAGATTGTAACTATGGGTACTGGACAATACCATAGACATGTATTGATTGTATCTATGGGTAACGGACAATACCATAGACATGTATAGATTGTAACTATGGGTACTGGACAATACCATAGACACGTATAGATTGTAAATATGGGTACTGGACAATACCATAGACATGTATAGATTGTAAATATGGGTACTGGACAATACCATAGACACGTATAGATTGTATCTAGGTTACTGACAAAATCCATAGACAGTTAGATTGTATATGGGTACTGGACAAATACCATAGACATGTATAGATTGTAACTATGGGTACTGGACAATACCATAGACACGTATAGATTTGTATCTATGGGTAACGGACAATACCATAGACACGTATAGATTGTAACATTGGTACCTGGACAATACATAGACATGTATAGATTGTAATATGGGTACTGGACAATACCATAGACACGTATAGATTGTAATCATGGGTACTGGACAATACCATAGACACGTATAGATTGTAATATGGGTACTGGACAATACCATAGACGTATAGATTGTATCTATGGGTACTGGACAATACCATAGACACGTATAGATTGTAACTATGGGTACTGGA